>APFE031396035.1:427365-473618 GCA_000404065.3 Pinus taeda | reverse complement strand
ATTCCTGGAACTCTTCCAAAATTGGCAAGAAGCTGGAGTCTTCTGCTAGAGGAAGTGTTCTCAATTTTGTTCCTGGAAATCTTCCAAAACTGGCAAGAAGCTGAAGTCTTCTGCTAGGGAAAGTTTCCCAGATTGCCTACTAAAGGCATGTTCGCGGGCATCTTTGTCTCTGGCTACAACTCTGAAACTGGTGTGGCAGGTTGTGGCTCAGGCTTGCTTGATGTGGCTTTGAAGCTTGTAGATGACCATCATTTCCCCCCCTGTCAGATACAAGGTGAGATGATGGAGAAAACTCAACCGCAAGACTGTTCAATATTCTGGAACAAGTTCTGACATGTGTTTGGAATATCTTCTTGGCTGTTGATGCCCATTGCCAAGAAGCGATCCATCCAAGATGAATCTTTGTTCTTGTGGGACGTTTGCTTTTGAAGCATCTGTGTGAAGAATGGCTAGTTTTATGACAGTGCTTACATGGATGAAGATCAAAACAATGATCTTTCAGATGGCCAGCTCGATCACAGTGTTGGCATTTCACGATCTGTTGTTGTTGTTGTTGCTATGGAAGAGGGGCAGAGTCTGGAACAGCTGAAGGTGAACTGTCATGAGGAGCAGGTGAACTGTCATGAATAAATCCAGCACTCTAAAACTAAATGGGCTTGGCGTAGTCTGGAATATGAAAGGACAAGTCCTTGTCATATCCAAGACCGGCTCTGTGCTTGTTGTGGACAAGCTTTTCCCAAGGTCTAATGATGGGCTTGGGAAGTGCAGACTGAGTTTCTGCATCTGCATGTACAACTGCTGCATTACTAACTTGCTGTTTATGGGAGTTTGTTTCAATCTTTTGAATAGAAACAGGTTCAGAATGATGACTCCACTGCTTTAATTCTTCTTGTTGTAGCTTTGTCTCAAGCTGCAAAAACTCAATATTCTCTTGTGCATTTTGTAGACATATTTTAATATTGAATAGAGAGGTTTTGTTGATCTTAACCATCTCATCAACAGTGGAATGTATCAGAGTATTTAACAACTCTAATGTATTATCAAGTCTGGTCATTTTCTTCATTATCTTATACGTTAAAGAAACCGATCACAACTATCAACCAGTGAAGAAGAAGCAACAATCACTCACAATTCAATGTCACTGCAATATCCTTTATAAATGTCAGCAAATGATCAGTGTGTAACATAAGAGATTACAATCAGCTCACCAAACTCTTTATGCAACAGTGGAATCAAGGAATCAATGCACTATAATGAGTTTTAAATACACAACTGGGGCAACAACAACTGCAAACTTGCTATCAAAACTTCAATAATTATAACACTGTCATGGATAGGACTTGAATGCTCATATGCCTTGATTAGGGTACGAATCAGTGTTCTCTGATCTTGCCACTCTCTTCAAAGAAAACAATAGTTCACTTCAATATTTGAGATACCACGCTTGTTGTCTCATTTGTTACAGTAAGCTGAGAAAGCATTGAAATAAAAGCGGTAGTGCTAGTGCTCAATTCAACAATCTTCATGCCATTTCGAAACTCAATACAATCTGGACTTCTAACTTGATATAGAAGTAAAAATCAAACACTACTCAATCCAATAATTCCATTCACAGATTGCTGGATTTTACTTCAAATAAAAGAATGTACTTATGTTTTACAACTAGCAAATTCACACCACTGCCCAACCAATTTCACGCATTCTGATATGAAATCTCATACTGCCACCATCATTTCAAATAACATTGAAACTCACCTTACATATCCAACCGTCACATAATAGCACATAAGGTATGATTCTGCTTTGGAGGAGGTTATGCAAAACTCCATAAGAGGGATACGAATAGCGAGTTCCAGTTCAGAATCCTCTTACGAGATGGGTATTTCATCACAGCTGGAAGCTATTGGTGTTGGAGCTCAGAATGATGGTGCATAGCGTGCCCTACGAAAATCTGGGGAAATTGAAGACAGTTTCCTCAGAAATGTTGATAAGCTAGCTACTGAATTAAGCCTAAATCAACGTGTTATGGCAGAGATTGAATGGTATAAAGAGGACCGTTGCGAGAGGAACAGTGGCATCGGATATTATGATACCTTCAAGAACCATGAGATGAAGAGAGATATGGATGCTAATTTGCATACGGTAAAGCTTGCAGGGTTTTGGGATGAAATTATTGAAATGTGGGAGAATCACAAGTTGCCAAGTGATTTCCAATCCCAAAATAAGTGGATAAATGCTGGCACAACATACAGAAAACTTGTAGAGCCTCTGGATATTGCATATTATTATCACAATAACATAAATGGCAACTTTTTTTCAGATGGAAGACGCAAACGCCATAAAGTTCTTCAGGAATGGATGGAAGCGAAAGAAAAAAACTCGCAGTTCAAGACGTCAAAGAATTTGCACCAAGCCTGCGACCCTCACTGAGGACTCATGCTTTTGGGCATATGTAGAAGAGGCTTTGAAAGACCTTGAAAATATAAAACAAGGCCAACACCAAAGCCTACAATGTCTTGAAGAGTTTTAAAAGTATGTGACAACTATGAAGGACGCTTTCAAAATTTCTGCAGATGTTTTCTTCGAAGGAAGAAGCTACATAACAACTCCAGCAGCGACATCCCAAGGACCTCCAAAACCAAGTTCGTAGGTAATATCAAGCCTCCCACATGCTACTCCGCAGAGGTTAAGAGCACAAGAGCCAGACATACGTAATGACCGTACCTTGAAAAGTAGCCTGTTAATCCGATTTGTAGTGATGTCAACAGTTTCTTTATCGCGCTTTGTACCAATCACAGCTGTAAGAAGCGCATTCTCCAACTCAGTATGAGAAGATGCACTTATAGGGTTCCCATTAAGAAAAGAACCCCTTCCACGGATAGCGGTAAACAACTCACCAATTATCGGATTGTAAACAACACCCACAGTTGGAACCTTTCCAATCGTAATCCCAATTGAAATGCAGACAAAAGGAAACCTGTGAACAAAATTTGTGGTTCCATCCACAGGGTCGATTATCCAGGTGGGTGCATTAGTTAAATCATCAGTTCCATGAACTGCAGAAGTTTCTTCGCCAATGAACTTATGTTCTGGGTATTTTTCCTTCAGGGACTGGAACGCAAGCTCCTCTAAACAGATAGAGAGACCTAAAAATCCTTGTCTTCAGATAAATGCGATTAAAGATACAGATACCTAGCGTTTAGAGAATCATCCATTTAGAAACATAGGTGCAAACAATAGACATCACAAATAGGTCGATGGCATCCACAGAATTTGAAACGATAAATTCTGAAAGGAACAACGTTTCGAAATCAACTAGTGCCGAGAATCCACATGGTCTGACTGTTTAGTTCTCTGTCAAGACAGCCAGAGGAGGAAGGATCGGACATTCAAAACTCAAACGCTGTTTATGCCAAACGTTATGCAAACAGCGTGCCACAACGTTCAAGTTTAATGGCTATTCAAATACATTCAGTAATGCAGGTGAGAATAATCAAGTGAACTGTCAGGCAGCAGAGGTGCAGGTGTAATGATGCTCTTTTTCTTTTTAAACGTTTATGACATTCACAGAGCGATTATTGTATTCAGAAGAATAGGCAGGAAAAATTAATGGAGCGTTACAGGTAATGAAGACTAGGCCAGCACTGTTCAAGGCAGCTCAGACCAGTTGCTCAGGGAATAACAATATCTCATTTTTTTTTTTTTCTTTTTAACTAAAGGATAAACCCTGAGAAAGAAAACTACATAGGCCACACATCATGGCTCTGATACCATGTTAAACACACATGGACAGCTAGAGATATGAAAGATAAAACATGTAGTACAATTTTTATTCACAAATGATATACATTTATAGTACATTATGTGATCATTGGGATTCACATCCCAAGGTCTCTTGGACTCCTTTTGTCCATTTGGTGTCCAACAGTTTCCTAGAGCATATCTTGTGTCTTATGTGTCTTTGAGATTTTATTTTTCCATTCTCTATTTTCTACATAATTTCCATTCACATGCATGCATTAATTACAGTTAAAATCCACAGATCTAGAAATTTAATAAAATTATAGTAGGTGTAGAATTTTTAATTTTTAATATAATATTATCATATCTGTTGTGACAAACATTATAGTGGAATATCCATAGTATTTTATGGATCTATTGACAGTGCTGGACCCGCCAACATGTCAAGGGGATATCCTCGGTAAGAAGTCCCAGTTAGACCTCAGATCGATTGGTGTAGGAGTCCCAACAGTGGTTTGTAAGGTAATGCCTTGACCATGATGTCACACAGAGGCAAGTAATATAACTCTATCAGTAGCAAGGGTGTGACTGATGCAATGAGTCAAGGAAGATGTATGAGAGGTTCTAACACTTAAGGGGGGAGAAAAGAGTGAAGGTGAGTTCCAAGTTGAAAGGGATCAGTCCCAATTCGGCTAGGAACACACAACACAAAAGGACATACACAACTTCCAGCAGAGCAGTCCACTCGGATGCAGTAGTCACAACATACAAGGTAAGATAATATGTACATCACTCATGGATCAGTCCGAGATGAGTGCAACGGTTGTTACAACAAGGTTCATGTGAAAGGTCTGTCTGAGGTCTGACAGAGTAGAAAATACAAACGATGATAGCATTAACAACATATACAACAAATTTGCAACAATATTCATATAATTGCATCTGAATCAGTTCATACACAAATACATAAGTTAAACAACATATATCATTAAGGAAACTGGAGCAGTCCAACTACAATAACAAAATATGCATGAAAATGTGTTGGTTCTTATTTTATAAAGTGTAAGTTCCAATCATACAATACATCCATGTAACCTGCTAGCCCCATTAGTGAAATGTTACAACCACATCCACCTGCTCCTCCAAAGAGATGAACTAGCTCCATGCAATGGAGAAGCCAAGGTGTGTTACAATAATGTCCAAGATTTATCCAAGATAGTCTTATTAGAAGCTTGGCTGACCAAAAGCCTCTACATTTAGTTATGAGGGACTATTTATAGAAAAGGGTGGGTGACTCTTAACATTCCCCTTTGTGATAGTTCAACTACCCTCATGACTCTTCACCTACTCTATGACTGTTATCCAACCATTGACACTTGACTTACACTTGACATGACTCAACATTACAATGCACATGTACTCATGTGAGACAACATGTCTTGAGAAAGCCTTGCAAGACATCACTGACACTCAGTCTGTTGTGATGAGACCAACTCTTTGACATGATTGTGATGGTGAAGGTGGTGAGTTGATGCCAAGCTTGGTCATTCGTGATGGTGTGCATGAACCTCATGGTGACATCTTGCTAAAGCGAACTCTTGCCTCCATTGTAATCGGTTCATTGGTTCGGCCCCTTCATCCAACTCATCTACTAACATGCACGTGGTATTCTTGGGTACATGTTGGCTTGTTGGGGCCTGACCTAGGTTCGACATTAGTTAGCCAAACAAATCCCTACACTACTAGCCCTTTCGGCATTATCCCGCGGAGCGTGGACTGAAGTCTCACCTGAAGCAGTATGGGGGGATACCGGAACCAAGTTTTCGCACCCTGAGGTGGTCGTGATGTCAGTTTATTCCTCCTATTCCTGCTTTCATGCAGGTCACTTAGTTCTAAGGCTTACCAACCTAGTCCTTTATTTCGCCCTTTAGCACCTTCGTGAAAAGGTATGATTGACCTTTACGCAGCCCTAACCTACGACTTAGGTACTTTCACATTGCTAGGGCAGCATATCGTGCAGATTCCCAAACTAGTTTAAGTGTCTTACTTATCTTATTAAACAATCACAATTAGCACTGCATAAACAGATGTTCTTACTTGCGTTCACTTAACCAACGTAATTGCATACATTCAGGCATCACATAAGCCTTATAAATGAAATTCATACAGAACATTTCAAAATGCATTAATAGGAAACAAAGACACAAAATTCATAGAATGCTTCTCTTTATTGATATCTTCAGATGATTACAGACTCTATCTGTGGCGCACTCAGTTGTGGACTTCCACCCTAGGCCTCTGCGCACTTAGTTGCAGAGCCTCTATCTACGCTATGACCCGAACTTAGACTTCTTATTTCAAAGCTATGACTATCCTGACGACTATTGAACTACTTAGATCTTACTTCCTTAGCTCCTTTTAAACAATCCCATGGTCCGCGGACCATGGGTAGATCTTTTACAGCTGACTTTACTTTACAAAAATAAGGGTGGACAACCCTTTCTGACTCATGACATCTTCGTGCTCCACGACCACAAAATGCAGATACTTTACAAGTTTTTTACAGAATTCGACTCAAAACATGGGCTTTTAGCCCCAAAATTATCCTTGGGGGATCCCGTTCCCAATAGGCCCCCAACACAAACATCGTGACTCACCCTTGAGTCACTCGGCAGGAGCGGAGATCTTAACGCAAATACCTTCCATCTCGACCCGTATGGTCACAACCTCGGCAGTGCATTGAGATGCTGCCTGCTTCACATCTTCGACCATCTACTCAGTCACTACTCCTAAATTGTCGGCCTGAAGCTTTTTCTGAGTGGCTTGTAGAGTCACAAGCTTTCCTTCAATAGAGCCTATCACCATGTAAGCCTCATACAACCAAGGCTTCAGTCGTGCCTTCAACACTGCTTCCTTGTGCAGCACTGCATCCACCTATTCTTTTAGCTGCTTGGCCTCCTGTAGCTTTTCTAGTCTTTGTGTCAGCGTGATGGTTCATGTTGTGCCCTTGACCTCATCATAGAACTGTTGTAGCTCGTGCGCTTCTATCTCTAGTCACTGTACATTAGGGTCCTCCTGCAAGCTTTTCAGGACCTCAACCATGTGAAGTTGCTGGCGATGGTGGTGAAGTTGGAGGTGGTGTGGGTGGAGGTGGCAGTCACGGGAATCCTTGTCTTATTAACTGAATAACACTTCATGGAGAAGCCTGCGCTATTCTCTCTTCGTCACCTTGTGGAGGTGAAATCAATGGATTATATTCAAGACCCTTTCTCCCTTCGTTCCTGTAAGTTTTTTCGCTTCGCATAGCTCCAAATATCAAGGTAGTTGCATAACTCGTTTTTTGCACAATTAATCTAGGTATTCAAAGATTTCAAGTACTTACCTCATGGACCTTTGAAAAAGCGTCGCTCTGCCTTGTTGTAGCTGACTGCGGTGTCGACCACGAATTCAGTTAAAAATCCTCCTATGACACAATTGAGCCAATGATCGACAACGTGGGTAATCTTATCCTTAGATGCTTCCACTCTCTGTACTAGCTCCGAGGTCCAAACAATAGGACCGTCAAGTCTCCACCTTCATTGGCTATCTGCTAGCTTCACGATCCACTCGTATAGTTCAACCAGAAAGGAACAAAAAAAGATCTCTTGGATCTCTGTATATACCTGTGCAGCCACTATTCCTTTGTTAGTCGCGGGTTTCTATTCTCCTGCGTCGTGAATTCGTGGATCATCCTATCCAACCAGTCTCTAATCTCTTTCTTAGTTGGATTCCAGTGATACAACATCATACATCTCTTATGAAGATTCTGGTCCCGGCAATGGAACCATTTGTTGGCTTTTTGGGGCCTGATCCAGGTTCAACATTAGTTAGCTAAATAAATCCCTACACTACTGGCCCTTTCAACATCAGCCTATGGAACGCGGACTGAAGTCTCACCTGAAGCAATATGGGGGGATGCTGGAACCAAGTTTCTGCACCCTGAGATGGTTGTGATGTCGATTTATTCCTCCTATTCCTGCTTTTGCGCAGGTCACTTAGTTCTAGGTCTTACCATCCTAGTCCTTTATTCCACCCTTCTGTACCTCCGCGAAAAGGTATGATTGACCTTCACGCAGCTCTAACTTACGGCTTAGGTACTTTCGTGCTGCTAGGGTAGTGTACCGTGCAGATTCCCAAAATAGTTTAAGTGTCTTACTTATCTTATTAAACAATCATAGTTAGCACTACGTAAACAGATGTTCTTACTTGCATTCACTTAACCAACGTAGTTACACACATTCATGCATAATATAAGCCTTATAAATGAAATTCATACATAACATGTCAAGATGCATTAACAAGAAACAAAGACATAGAATTCGTAGAACTCTTCAATTTATTGATATCTTTAGATGATTATAGACTTTATCTGCCCTGCACACATAGCTGCAGGGGGTTGCGCACTCAACTACAGACTTCCATCCTAGGCCTCTGCGCACTCAGTTGTAGAGCCTCTACCTACACTACAATGCGAACTTAGACTTGTTATTTCAAAGTTATGACTAGCTTGACGACTATTGAACTACTTAGAGCTTACTTCCTTAGCTCTTTCTATACAATCCCTACAACCAACTTTACTTTACAAAAATAAGGGTTGAAAACCCTTTCTAACTCATGACACCTTCACAATCTGTGACCATAAAATGCGGAGACTTTACCATTTCTTTACAAAATTTGACTCAAAACATGGGCTTTTAGCCCCAAAACTGTCCTTGGGGGATCCCATTGCCAACAATACGATTGAACTAGCAACACACTAATGCATAGTGTCTGTTCTGATCTTCAAGTGTGTGCTGGTGGTCATGTGCATCAACTTGCCGAAGTACATGTTCAGCCCCAGTTGGAATTTCTTCTTGTCTTCACCTTAGTGAGTGTGTTGAATGGGTTGGATTGCATGCATGCACTCAATGACATGCATGCTGCTGAATCCCTTGCATGCGATAAAAAATACTGCTCACCGTGTCTGCTCTATGTTAGCTATTGGGATGGATCCTTAACTTGTACGGGCACAGTTTCATCTGTGAGTGCATGCTGCACCCATTTCTCTTCATGTTCCTGTTGCCACTCATTCGTCTATCTGTGTAGCTTCATGTTCTTCCTGAGTTGCTACTTCAACACATGAAACTCCTTCTTTGTTCCTTCTTCTTCCTTCGCACAATCTTCATGTCGCGCCGTCACTTCATAGCTGGAGTCTCCAAAGTTGCTTTCATCATCAATGGAACTGCTTGAGCTTGCAACCTTGTTCCACCTCCGTGTTGTCAAAAACCCTCCTCTTGCATTTGTTGCATTTGGTATTCTGTCTTCAACTGTTGTTCATGATGCTACAAGCTACGATTTTTTTGTTATCATATCTTGATGTCCATGTCTACGAACAACTTGATGTCTTTGTGGTTAGGCAAGTCCATGGACACTTGATCGACTGCATCCTAAAGTGTGCTCTAAACAGTGTCTTTGTCTATGCTCTCCTGGAAACCATTGTACCTGTACTGTTGAGAGGCAGATGAATAGCTGGGATACCTAGAGACATGGAAACACTCATGGCAAGCAATTTTCCAGTCAAAAACCAAAATGAACATGAGAACTGACTTTCAACATACCTGGGTGCATGATCATGAAGGTTGTGCAATTTCGGTCAGGAGGTTGAGAGACCAACTGCCAAAACTACACAAGGCACAGTCTGGGCTATTGGGAGACTGGCTAACTAATGGAGCTACACAATGCACAGTCCAATCTGCCCGCTGACTACTGGGATTGCGCAAGGCGTAATTCTAGCTCGGAAGGATTGCTGGCATAGGGACAAATTTACGCAATTTCTTGGGCCAAGCAACCATTATCCTCCAGAAATGTGCAAAACAGTCCTTGATCCCAGTGTTGGGCAGGAATGCACAAATCTAGAGAGGAAGGTGAGCCTTCCTTCCCTAGATTGCGCAATGCAGCCTTGGTGAAGGTAGAGTCCAGGCCAAGGTTGGCCCGACTCGCTGACGAGCAACTAAAAGTAACTAAGATAGTAAATGCATGGAAACACTAAGTGATAGTAGAAGTGATTGACAGTGCATGCAAAACATGAATGAAAGATTAAACAAATAGATCAACATGCATGTGGGTGAGGCAGTTTTCCAGTTGGGTGAATATCCATGCAAAACAGTTGCATGCATGCAATAATAGTGAGATAGCAATGAAAACTAAAACAGAGCTAGGACAAGCTAGTATATATGTAAATGGCAACAAGAGTTCAAATAAAATGACAGAAATGCAGCACAAGGCATGGAAAACGGGCTTACCCCAAAACAAATGAGCTGAATGTGCCGACTGCTCCTAGATGTGATGTGGAATGTCAGAGCTACAAGGTTGATGTGAGGAATGAGATCTGCAGCATCTGGTTGATGAGTTTTGATAGCATCGAGGTTGTGTTGCGTATGCCACGAATCTAGGGGAAGCGACACTTGGTGGGAGGTTTCGTAATTGCTCCTTGCATGTAACCTCCAATTGCTAAACATAGATCCCTGAAACAAGGGATGCCTTTACATGCAACCTTGGGAGAAGCATCCTATGCATGCAAGTTTTATTTTTTTAGTCCCAGAGGGAACTGGTCAACTTAGCTGCACATGCAAGAGACTTCTCGAATCATAGAGAAAACATGTGCATTTATGGCTAGGAGCTGGGTTGGCTGCCTAGGAGATTTACACAATTTCTGGGCTAAACAACTGACTGCTGCCCAGATTTGTGCAAATTTTGGGCTGAGCAACCTTGCTAGGGAAATTTGTGCAAATCCTGCTAGGAGTGTTGGTAGGGAGGATCACACAATCCTGGAGCCCAGCAGGCTGCTAGAGAGGATTGCACAATTTCTGGAAGGAAAGCTGGTTACCCTCCAGGAATGTGCAATTTTCAAGGGGAAGCTACTCAGCTTGTATTTGGACCAATTTTGGGTGAACAGCCTATGAGGTGAATGGATCAAGTTGTGACCGATAGGTTGCCTTTGTGTAAGAAAGACACTGAAGCTTTTTAACTTGACAAAGCAAGGAAAACTGTTGTGAAGGTTGGAAGGGAGGCTCCAAAA
Source organism: Pinus taeda (assembly GCA_000404065.3). Taxonomy (NCBI): domain Eukaryota; kingdom Viridiplantae; phylum Streptophyta; class Pinopsida; order Pinales; family Pinaceae; genus Pinus; species Pinus taeda. The sequence continues at coordinate 462,781 of APFE031396035.1, read as the reverse complement.
TGAGGCTAAGGCAAAATTTTGGAGGGTGGTTGTAGCCACTACAACACTTGGCAACACATTGGTAGAACCCCAACTCTTTGAATGGACCTTGTTTGTGAAAAGTAAGTCTAACACCTCCAGAAGTATTGTTCAGTTTTCAGCTCATCATGGTTTCACACTAACTTGATTGTAAGATGTAGCATCTACCAAACCCTTCATCGATTGACACACATTCCAAGCCAAGGCAACACAATTGTTTCGATTGGGATTGAGGGGTTTATAGGTTCACAAGCAGTATAGTCGTCAGAGTCTTAGTTTCATCTCTAGTGTTGCTCCACTGCCAGCAGACCTGAACAATACCCCAGTGGAGTCACATAGGAACACAAGCATGGCTTCGCTACTAGCGAGCCTGGTTAATACCCTGACAGAGTTACTTGCATCACCTCCCTGTGCAGGAAGCCTCTCTTCTTTCGCCTTATTCATTTTTCATTTTGAATTTTTGACTTTTCATTTTTTCATTTTTCACTGTGCATAACACTTATTCATTTTAGAGGAGGAAGAGGGATCCTGACTTATTGAGAGTAGAAGAGTTTGTTCTAGTAGAGAAGTAGTTTATTGTATCTCTAACGTGCTTGTTAAGGTTTTCCCCCTTACCTTACTCTACTTGACTGAGCTGATAAGGGTTAACCCAAAAACAATCGACTAGGGAAGGTGACACTAGTTAGTGCGCAAGCGTTGTGTTTACACCAAGGTTCAATTTGAATAGTACGTGTTTTCCTTCAATGTATCATGGAATAAAAGTAACAAGCTCATCATACAGAGGCAAGATGACAAATAACAAAGTAGTGATAGTTGTACAAGCCCTCTTGTAATTTACCCATCTTGCTTCAAGAGTCATACATGGTTTCATGCAAACCTAACCTATGAATGAAACAAGTGAACGAACTAACAATCAACAAAGCAAAGAAAGAGAAGAAGCAAAAATGAAAGCGAAGCAAGAAAACAAACAAGTAACAAAGCACATAAGCAAACAACTAGAAGAAAACAATACTCCTACTCCTACACTAATGGTACATGGGCCTCATCACATGAAGTGATACTTCCAATGCAGCCACCAGCGCATTGGTAGACCCATGTTGGTGAAGGCTTGGTCTGGGAGCAATATAGTTGTGCGAACCAGCAAGCAAGAAAGATATAACAATGAAGACAACCACACTTCATGATTCAAAGTGCCCATGGGACATAAGTGAGTGCATGTGCATGACGGGAAGTCCACGGAATTATCATGGTGTTGTGTGACACTACGCATAACTTTGAAGCATAAGCACACTCTTGACTGTGACATGCAAGAAAATGAAAGAAACAATGATAACTTGCATCGCGCACGAGTGCTTGCAATGTAAGAATCCTCCAATGCATGAGCAATGGGATCATGTAGCTTGAGTGGAGAAAGTAAAATCCGAGGAGCCTTGAGAATTTGATAAATTTCCTAATCGGAAGTGAAACCAACCTCAAGACAGTGAAGGCCTGACATAACCATCAGCTCAGGTTGAAGTGGCTCGATGGTCTGTGGGGTTTCGACTTTGTTGACAGATGGATATTTGTAGACCAATGGCTTAGACAGATTAACAAGGAGTGAATCAACATTGTGATTGGATGATGAGGTGAAGAGATCACGACAACCAAGATCAAAAAATTCTTGATGAATCACGTAGAGGGGTAGATGAGGAGGAAGGATGTTCACCCTCCGCATTTCCGGAAAAAGAAGATGAAAGATCAAGTGGATTTCCAATGAATGATTGGTCCTCTCCATTGTTGGATGATGGGCTAACATATGTTGTGTCCTGCGAAAGATCAACAATGGGTGCATCCGTGGATGAAGACACACATGCGAAATCATGGATGGTAGGTTCACCAGCAATGTTAGGAAAGAACCGAGGGGGCTCCGATGGAAGGGACTCATCCTTCAGTGAGTGTTGATGCTCAAGCTCCCACTCATAATATTCATGAATTAGAACAAGTGAAGAGTCTTGAATGGATGAACACAAGACAACTTCATCCGGAGGAATACCCAGGTGCGAAGACAGAGGTCGTAGAAAACAATGCATATGAGGACTTGAACGACTCACAACCAAATATGTGCAAAAAATGAGTGAAGTGATGTTGGGAGGGTGTGAAGGATGAAAAGGTGTGTGAGCATGATCCTCAACATCACTAGGCAGTGGTGGAGATGTTGAATAAGAGGAAGGCAGACAGTCAGTTGAGACAGTGCCCGCTTCCACATGAGATTGCGCAGCTCCATCAATGAAGAATATTGAGTGAGGCTTGATCTCAAAATTTCCCTTGGGACAGGAAAATTTATTAAGGTAGTACGTGAACCAGTCCCAATGATAAGCAAATTTCATCTGGCTCCTCAGAGCTTGAAACTACAAGTCATGGAAGCGCTGCCAAAAATCAATAACGAATTCATGCATAGCTCTCCGTTGTTGTAACAGTTTCTGGTCAAGATGGTTTGGAACAAAATGATAGAATGTTTCTTCAATGAGATCATAAAAGTGCTCAAATGAGTACATGGTGTCAGTCAGTAGGCTGAGCACCCAACAAAATGGAGATTCGGGAAGTGTGTATGCAAGCAACAAACTGGTATGTTCATAAGAAAACTCATCTTCCTCATGAAGCATGGAAAGAAAATTATGTAAGTGCTCAAGCAAGGCCACTTCACCTTCACCATCATATGTGTGAGTGGACAAGAGATTGAAAAAGATTCCTCGTGATGGAGACACCTTCACGATTCAAAAAACACCACGGGGGAAGAAGTGTGCAAGACTCCATGAAAGATGTGAAAAGGTTCAAAACTGGATGAAAGGACACAACTTGTCATTAGGCCCTCCTTCTAGCACTAGAAATGTTGACAGTTCTAGACCCGCCAAAATGTCAAGGGGATCTCCCCAGTAAGAAGTCCCAATTAGACCTCAGACAGTTTGGCGTAGGAGTCCCGGTAGTAGGTCGTAAGGTAATAACTTGACCGTGATGTTGCACAGAGGAAAGTAAGATAACTCTATCAGTAGCAAGGGTGTGATTGTTGCAGTGAGTCAAGGAAGATGTATGAGAGGTTCTAACACATAAGGGGGGAGAAAAGAGTGAAGGTGAGTTCCAATTTGAAAGGGATCAGTCCCAACTTGACTAGGAACACACAACTTCCAGCAGAGCAGTCCACTTGGATGTTGTAGTCACAACATACAAGGTATGATAACATGTACAACACTCACAGATCAGTCTGAGACGAGTGCAATGGTTGTTACAACAAGGTTCATGTGAAAGGTCTATCTAGTGTTCGGCAAAGAAGTCGACACAGACAGTGACAACATTAACAGCATATACAACACATTTGCAACAAGATTCATATAATTGCATGTGAATCAATTCATACAGAAATACATAAGTTAAACAACATATATCATTAAGGTAACTAGAGCAGTCCAACTACAATAACAACATATGCATGAAAATGTGTTGGCTCTTATTATATAAAGTGTAAGTTCCAATCATACAATACATCCATGTAACCTACTAGCTCCATCAGTGAAATGTTACAGCCACATCTGTCTGCTCCTCCAAAGAGATGAACTAGCTCTGTGCAGTGGAGAAGCCAAGGCGCATTACAATATTGTCCAAGCTTTATCCAAGATAGTCTTATCAAAATCTTGGCTGACCAAAAGCCTATACAATAAGTTATAAGGGACTATTTATAGCAAAGGGTGGGGTGCCCTTGAAATTCCCCTTTGTGACAGTTCAACTACCCTCATGACTCTTCACCTACTCTATGACTGTTACACCCAACCATTGGCACTTGACTTATAGTCGAAAACCAAAATGAACATGAGCATTGACTTGCAACATACTTGGGTGCATGATCATGAAGGTTGCACAATTTTGGCCTGGAGGTCGGGAGACCGACTACCAAGACTGCACAAGGCACAATCTAGGCTATTGGGAGACTGGCTGGCTGCTAGAACTACACAATGCAGAACCTAGTTTCGCTAATGACTACTGGGATTGTGTAATGCACAATTCCAGCTGGGAAGGATTGCTGACCTAGGGATAGATTTGCGCAATTTCTTCAGCCAAGCAGCCACTGTCCTCCAGAAATGTGCAAAACAGTCTTGGAGGGAACTGTTGGGTAGGAATGCACAAATCTGGAGAGGAAGTTGAGCCTTCCTTCCCTAGATTGTGGAATGCAACCTTGGTGAAGGTAGAGTCCGGGCCATGGTTGGCCTGACTTGCCGATGATAAACTAAAAGAAAATAAGACAGTAAATTCATGGAGACACTAAGTGATAGTAGAAGTAATTGACAATCCATGAAAAACATGAATGAAAGAATTAACAAATAGATCAACATGCATGTGGGTGAGGTAGTTCACCGGTTGGGCGAACGTCTGTGCAAAATAGTTTTAGGCATGCAACAACAGTGAGATAGCAACAAAAAATGAAACAGAGCAAGGAAAAGCTAGTATACATGTAAACAACATCAAGCATTCAAATAAATCAAGCAAACAATACTCCCACAAGTGAAAACACAAAAAGTGACAGAAATGCAGCACAAGGCATGGAAAGTGGGCTTACCCCAAAACAACTGAGATGAATGTGTCAACTGCTCCTAGATGTGATGTGGGATGTTAGAGCTGCAAGGTTGATGAGATGAATGAGCTCTGCAGTGTCCAATTGATGAGTTTTGATAACATCAAGGTTGTGATGTGCTTTCCATGAATCTAGGGGAAGCGATACTTGGTGGGAGGTTTTGTAATTGCTCCTTGCATGTAACCTCCAACTACTAAACATAAATCCCAGAAACAAGGGATGCCTTTGCATGCTTCCTTAGGAGAAGCAGCCCATGCATGCAAGTCTTCTTTTCTCAGTCCCAGAGGGAGCCAATCAACTTAGCTGCACATGAAAGAGACTGCTCAAATGCTAGAGAAAACATGTGCATTTATGGTTGGGAGCCGGGCTGGCTACCTAGGAGATTTTTACAATTTCTAGGTGGAGCAGCTGACTGTTGCTCAGATTTGCGCAAATTCTGGGTTGAGCAGCGTTGCTGGGGAAATTTGCACAAATCCTTCTGGGAGTGTTGGTAGGCATGATTGTGCAATCCTAGAGCCCAGTAGGCTGCCAGAGAGGATTGCGCAATTTCTGTAGGGAAGGCTGGTTTCCCTCTAGGAATGCACAATTTTCAAGGAGAAGATGCTCAGCCTGTAGCTGTACAAAGTTTGGGTGAACAGCCTGTGAGGGGAATGGATAAAGCTGTGACCAATAGGCTACCTTTGTGCAAGAAAGACACTGATGCTTGTGAACTTGATGAAGCAAGGCAAGCTGTTGTGAAGGTTGGAAGGGAGGCTCCAAAACAAGGCTAAGGGAAAATTTTGGGGGGTGGTTGTAGCCGCTACAACAGGATCATATAGGTTTCTTTGGAATTTTTTGTAGAGTTTTAAGGGACCTAGATCAATGGGGATGAAAATCATAAACCCTAATCATGGTCGACAAATCTGTAAATGACCCCCATGATCTTGCAAAGGTCAGGTTTTCGCAGTTGGAACAACAAGTCACAAATATAAATCACAATTTATACCTATTCATGGAGGCCTTGAGTAATAATCATGGCATATTTAGAGAAGATGAGGGTTCAAATGCAAAGGAAAAATTAGAAGGGGGATTGAGAGATTAGGAAGAAATAAAGAACTAGTCTGAGGAGTAATCTGGAAAATATTAACTTGGTTTGAGTGTTTTGAATCAATCCCTGCTAAAAATGGAAGAAAAAGTTAATATCGAGCCATACCACGACGAGATCAATTCTCTGAAGTTGAACCACTAGAAGTTTATTTCAGTGTCCATCAGATTGAGGAAGGACAAAATATTTCATTTGCGTGGCTAAAATTAGAGGGCCATGCACTTACATGGTGGGAGAGCCAAATAAAAACCCTGAGGTTGGAGGGAGAGCCTCCAATGACTAAGTGGGAAGAATTCAAAAATCTCATTAAATCATAGTTTTATCCCATTGGGTATGTATAGGACTAGTGGATTCGGTGGCACTACTTCATGAAAAATTTAGGCCAAAGCATACAGGAGTACACCACGGAGTTCATAAATATGTCTATAATGTTGGGTACCACCATTTTCATGAGCATACAGGAGTTCATGAGCAAGATGTTGTTCAAGCCCAAACCAGTGGACAAGGATTTTGTATAGGTACAATACCTAGAGAACATAGGCTTGGACAGAGTGAAATCAAGTGGATCAAAGAAGAAGGAGCAACATTATGCTTCTAAGGAAGGAAAGAAGAAGAAAAAAGGGGGAAAAGATAAAAACACGATAACCACAACACACCGGTGCAAAGTTCCTAGCAACCACTATAACCATTGAAACATTAATGGCCATATAGAGGAGAAGTGCTAGAAGTTGCATCCATATCGAAACCCAAAGAAAAATAAGAAAGATAATAAGAAGAAGAATCTCATGGCCATTAATTCAAGCAATAAAGTTGAAAGTAGCTTGGACTTGGATATGAAGATCGTTTGTACATTAGTGCATAAGGAGGTGAATCTGAGTAGCATTCAAGAACATGAAGAGAGAAATGACCACACTCTTCCATATAAATATACATGTCAAGAAGATAAATATTGATGCTCTGTTTGAATCAAGATTGCAAGAAAATCTCATTGTAGCAAAGTTGGTCAAGAATTTGGGGCTGGAATTTTGTGCTCATCCAAACTCATATCGAGTGGGATGGGTAAATAAGGATATAGAGTTGAAGGTAAAAAAACAATGCAAAATTATATTGGCTATTAGTGTTGATTTTATTGATGAAGTAGATCTAGATGTGGTTCCCCTTGATGTCTGTGGAGTCGTGTTTGGGAGTCCATACATGTACATGGGAGATGAAATATTCATGAGGAGAGCCAACCAGTAAAAACTCGTCAATTATGGAAAATCATTCATCATTAACATGCACAAAGGCAAGTTAAAATTTCACTGGTAAGTGCTAACCAAGCCAAGAAATTGATCAGTTCCAGCAAGAAGAATGTTTTATTGTTTTTAAGAGAAAGTCAGTATGTAGAGGAATCAATAAGAGGAAAGGAATTCCTGGAAGGGTGAACTAAGAAATAAAAGCAATAATTGGAGGAGCTTTTACATGCATACAGGGATGTGTTCTGAAAGCCTAAAGGGTTACCACCTAAGAGAGAAGTGGAGCACAAGATCCAACTATTGTCGAACTCCCGATTGCAAAATATTGAGTTGTACATGTAGTCCATTATAGAAGCAAGTGAGGTGAAGAATCAATTGTAGTAGCTATTGGAGCAAGGTGTCATTTGACTGAATACATCACCGTGTGGGTCACCCATCATCATTTTGCAAAATAAGGATGTGTCTTGGTAGATGTGTATAAATTACAGGATGTTGAACAAAATCACGCTCAAGAACAGATACCCCCTGCCTAGGCTAGATGATCTGTTGGATCAATTGCAATAAGAAAATTATTTCACCAAGATGGACTTGAAGTCTGGATATCATTAGGTTCGATTCAAAGAAGAAGATACCCAGAAGACCACCTTCAAAACCATGCAAGGTTTGTATGAGTGGTTAGTCATGTCATTTTGCCTATGCAATGCACCAACTATGTTTATGAGATTATTGAATGATATACTACGCCCTTTTATATATTCATTTGTACTTGTCTATTTGGATGATATACTAGTATAGAGTGCTAAGTGGGAGGAACACATTTCACATTTGACACAGGTGCTAGAAACATTGAAGAAGCACTTATTGCTAGAATATCTCAAGAAGTGTGAGTTTGAAAAATAGTGTTTGGTGTATCTGGGGTATGTGATTAGTGGAGGAGAGTTGAAGATAGATCCTTCCAAGATGGAGGCTATCATGAAATGTCTGGTGCCTACTAATGTTTTTGAGTTCAGGAGTTTCATTTGGGGCAACAAAATACCTCGAGAAATTCATAGCCTCATTTTTAGTGGTAGAAAACTGTTCCATGCTATAACAAAAAGTGGCAAGAGTTTCTGGCGGGGAAAGGTCAACATAAGTATTTTGAGGATCTAAAGAAGAATATAAGCCAAGCACTAGTTCTAGAATTACCAAACTTGCAATGAACCTTTGAAGTGGAGATAGATGCGAGTGGGTATGCTATGGGAGCTGTCTTGATGCAGGGAGGAAGGCTTGTATGCTACCATTCTAAAGTATTTCACAGGAAAATTCTTAACTACCCTACCTATGACAAGGAGCTCTATGCTATGGTGCAAGATGTGAAGAAGTGGAAGCACTATCTAAAGGAAAAGGAGACAATAATATATAGAGATAACCAACCATTATATTACTTGCATGCCCAAAGTAAGCTACAATAGAACAAAAATTCAAGTGGACGGGTTTTTTTATAGTAGTTTCATTTGGTGATGATCAAGTATAAGAAGGGTAGGACAAATAAGTTGGATGACATGATTTCAAGGCCACCCACATCAACAATCATAGCTTTAGGGACTCTTATGCACATGGATCCATTAAACCATAATTCAAACAAAGAGGCATATTTAGAGGATGAGGATTTCAAGGAGGTGTATCAGTAGTTGCAAAGTCAGAATCATGTGCACGATGGCGAAAACATTGTTGACTACCTTCTCTAGGATGGATTACTCTACAATATTGATAAGCTACGTGTTCCTTAAGTTGAGTGATTGCAATTGATTAGAGAGGCTCACACCTCCAAGGTTGTAGGGAAGATCGCGGCTAACTTGCAAAGGTATGTGTATTAGCCCAAGATGCAAGAGCAGGTAGCTAGGTTCATATGAGGATGCATGCTTTGTTGTATCAGCAAGGCTATCAATAAGAAATAGGGTCTATATCATCCCTTACATGTACCTTCATCCTTAGGAAATCATTTCCATGGAATTTGTGGAAGGCTTACCAACAACTAGGATGGGACATGACTACCTATTCATGGTAGTTGAGAAGTTCTGCAAGATGTGTGTTTTGATGCCCTGTAAAAAAACCGTCAGCGGGAAAGAAGCAACACACTTGTTCTTTGGAAAAGTCTTAGTGCACTTTGGGATACCAAGGAGAATAATTTTAGATAGGGATATAACATTTGTTAGTGCATTCTGAACTACATTATGGGAGAATATGGACACAAAGTTGAAGAGATCTACAACGTTCCATCCATAGACAGATGAGCAGACAGAAGTAGTCAACAAGAATTTTGTACAACTTCTAAGGGGATACAACCAGAAGCATCTAAAGAACTGGGATGAAAATATAGTATATATACAACATTCTTACAACAGAGTAGTCCACACTTCTACATGAAAGTCCCCATTTGAAATTTGTTTAGGATATTTTACACCTTCACCTTTGGATATTGCATATGGGCAATAAGGAGGAGTGAGGGAAGATTAATAGGATATTCTTTGAGGGCTGAAAAATTTATAGAGAAGATTAGGTAGATCCATCTACAAGTACAAGAGACACTACATGAGTTTCAAGAGAAATATAAGGCCAGACATGATCAACATAGAACAAAGAAATCAATCAAGGTGGGAGACAGAGTATGGTTATAGTTGAACAAGGATAGGCTGCAGGGGATTGGTAAGAAAATCAAGGCTCTAAGGTATTTTCCCTTTGAGATACTAGAAAAAGTGGGTGATAATTCCTATCGACTCAATTTACCACCATATATGCATATTTACTCAGTTGTGAATGGAGAGAGTTTGAAACTCTATGAGCCTTCCATTCTAGATCATGAAGAGGAACATGTCCTACCTTCAGTGGAGGATTTGGCACCAAATGCTCAAGTAGAGTTGACAAAGATACAATTTAGCAGAAGAGTTCAAGAACTATAAGGTAGGGGCAACATTACCTTTGGAATATTGGGTTGAAGGGATAACTTCCAAGGAAAGCTAAATGATACACCAAAGAGAAGGTGGAGGAAAAAATTCCTCACCTCATTCAGTAGAATATTTTGAGGACTAAAAGCCTAAAACAATGGGGTGGTGTGATCCAGATTGGATCATTATATTATTTTTCATCCATCTCGATGCTTTCAAAGTGGAAAAAGTGGAGGAATCAACTCATGGGACCATTTTTACTAGTGGGATCCAGTTTGGAAAAAATGAGATCTAAAACCTTCTAGGAGGGTTTTGAGGAATTTATGATGTTTTTTGGGGGTTAAAATTTTTCTTGCACATTTTCATGCTATTCTACACAAAAATATATTTGCAACAACACAAGAACAGAGTCCGTATGTGAATGTTATGCCACTACGAAGTTGACCTTCCTGTTTTCACCCCTATAATTAGGAAAGATGTCGCATTAACCCCCATTATTCATGGAAAAGGGGCTATCCTTGTGATTGTGATGCAAAAGTATCTAGAAGAGTCTATATTGTAATTCTGGTTAAGAGTTGATGTAGTTAAACTTAGCCATTAGTAGGCTATCGTGCTATGTTATAATCGGGCCACTAGGAGGAAGAGGCATTCCATTCTTTCGAGTGTAGTTGCTCCATAACTAAGAAAAAATAGCCAAGAGGGATAGGAGGTAGATCACACAAAGTGGATTTATGCACTGTAGCAACCCATGGGCCATTAGCAATACTTCTTTGTACTTGCAACCTTATTTTTAGACAAAGAAAGAGAGCAGAGTGACCTCACCTTCCAAATAGGTTTTCCCGAAATGGTTTCCCAAAGCATATCTTGTGTCTTATGTGTGTGTGAGATTTTATTTTATTTTTCTATATTTTCTACATAATTTTCATTTGAATGCATGCACTAATTACAATAAAAATTTAGACATCTAGAAATTTAATAAAATTGTAATAATGTAGAATTTCAGATTTTTGATATAATATTTTTAGATCTATTGTGGCAAACTGTAAAGTGGAAGATCAATGAAATTTTATGGATTAGAGGAGGTTAGTTCTTCTTTACCCTTTGCATCCATGGTTTCCAATACTTTGAAATAATTTCCACCATTAAACGTGGTAGGATTTACACCTCCTTCTACACCACTCATGTCCTCTTAAGGAATACGACCTGTCTCTTCTATGACTCCCACAAATTTCCCTAGTGTCTTTGTGCCCATTCCTTCTTCTATTGAGGCGATGGGTATGAACCCTAGCCAATTTATAGGATTGAGAATCTTCACTCATATTTTTTCTCAAACTTCTGTCCTTGTTCCTAATATGGGTATGGTAACCTCCAGAAATATGTGAGGAGGATCTTCTATTACTCCTAGCCAACTTGGGGGCAACCTTGCTTCTAGTATTTCTCAAGCCTGGTATAGTTCATTGTTTGGAGGGACATCATCCTATAATACTTTTCCTTGAGGGGCTAGTTTACCTAGGGGAAACCTTGCTATTAGCACTATGATCCATGTGAGTGTCTTTCTTATGTTGGTGTTGTTGTGCAAGGAAGTCCTTCTTTTCATATCAGGTACAACCCTACTAACAGTCATGCTTTTGGGGGTCCTTTTTTCTCGGGGGGAACTTACCCTAGGGGTAAACTCCTTACACTGGTCACACTACCTCACATCCATTGGGATGAATTACAACAATGGTCCACAAACTGTTACTCAAAAACAGGGTATGGGCGGACCTCACAGTTGGTCAGGGGCCTCTACTTCCTATGACCCATTCAATAAACTACACAATCCTTTCCTATTCTTGATATTTTAGGTTTAGCTAAGCTGATGAATGAACCCATCTGTCATGATCATTGGTGGCCACCCATGCCTGCCAAATTTCCATACGATATCCCCAAGTTTTAAGGGAGCCTGAAGAAAATCCATTAACACATATCACCACCTACCATTTGTGGTGCTCATCAAACTCTTTAGTGGATGATTCAATCAAACTATGTTTATTCAATGTACATTGACTGGAGATGCTGCTAAAATGGTATTGAACTAGATACAACATCTTACAATGACTTTTCTTCCTTGGCATAGACATTCTCGACTCAATTTCAGTTGCCAATGAGATACAAAATTGTTCAACTTCAAACAAGATAAGTCCACTCTAATTTTTTATCATATTCATGAGTGCCGAGAACGTAAGAGGTTAGTTTGAACCAAGATTCCTGACGCGATTCTTTGGAAGTGGTTCATTCAATCGTTGTTACCTCCTATAGCCAAAGATATGTCTATGTACAAGGGTGTTACCGAGAAACAAGATATCTTAGCTACCCTACAACTAGATCTAATTTACCCTCAATCACACATGCTTTATGAAGTAATTCCTAATATTCCATGCCCTTCTACCTACCCACCTAAACCTATCCTGACACCACACTCTGATAGTGTGATTGGTTCCATATCCAATTTTGTGAGCCAACTTGCTGGACCAACTCAAGAAATTGATCATTACATCACAATCCCCAACAAGTGTGACTGGCTCTGAAAACAATATCCCCTTTTGAGAAACTTGTTGATGTTCTCATGGTGAAGTCCATGACACTGAAGATCACTTAGCAACTTGGCAGTAAAAATAATAAAAATAATAAACAAAATAATCAACCTGCTCAAAAGACTCAACCAAAGCCATCTAATCAATGAGGGGGCACCACTTAACGACATCACAGGATTAAGTTCCCTTGTAAGATTCGTCAAGGTGGAAATTTGACTCATGAATGCCCTCAAATGGATGAAGTCCACTGGATTCTTGCACCACCACCTGCTACTCAACAACCTGCTATCTTGACTCATCCATTCCCTGCACAAACTCAACAACAATTGTTTTCCCAGGCTCCTTAACTTCCACAAGAGTGCAATGAGGGGCCCTATTACCATCCTAGTAATAACACACCATCCTTATGTGCCAAGAGAAAGTCAGTGTGACTACCCAAGCCAGATATTATTATATTCTTGAGTCGAGTTCTTCCTCTAAGGACTCTCACACTAGATAAGCCTATGGATCCAATATATCACCCACCTAAGGGTGTCGTTCGCAAGTAAAAACACAATCTGTCTGCACAAGCTACTCAATACTATAACATTGTCGAGGATTAGTCCAGGCTCCTTATTCCATGTTTGCCTTGGAGATTTTACAAAGATGCCCTCAATAACTTAAAGCCTTTTTGATTGCTATCAGAGGGGTGGACTCCTTAGATTAATTTTTTTTTTTAGTTTCTTTATGTTCATTTTAAGTCTTTTTATTAGATGCATTGTTTACATTCTTTCATGCTCATTCCATTTATGATCTTTTACAAGTTAAGCGTTATTTCTCTCATTCCATAGATTCATTGCTTTTCAATTTGTTTGATAGATACCAATGAATGATTCTAATTTGAAAATGCAAACATTAGTAATTTCAATTGATCTCTCACTTCTTTCAAAACAGGTTGGCTTTAAAATTCATAGTTTAAGAATTCAATGCTTTCTCAGTATAGGATTTACTGCTTTCTAGATTAAATTTAATTTCGAGTCATTAGAATAGATTTACTTTCCTGTTGGTAAAATAGATTTACTTTCATGTCACTAGAATAAATTTATTTTCATATCAATAGAGTAAGTTTAATTTCTTGTCAACTGTCATCTCAATTTCATAGAATAAAAGATTTATTCCCAAGTTTTGAATTTGATACTTTTGAAAAAGAAAGTGTGTGCATAGTCATCTTAGACATTTTTTCATGAATAGGTTTTATTTTAGTTTTGTTGTTCCTTTCAATAGATTAGGATTATCTTTTGAAATTGAAAGTTGATTCCTAGCATATACTGTGCAAGCACACTTCGAAAGTTCACGAACCTCGGGTTTAATAGTTTAATGACAAGTAATTTAACTAACAATTAAATTACCCAATAGTAGCTCATCCATGCTAACATTTTCTAAGTCTGATCTTTCTTCTAGCACCAAGACTCTGGTGTCAAATATCATTGAGATAGATTTCAGTATCTTTAGGAAAATTATCTTGTTTTAGATTTCAGTATCTTTAGGAAAAATAAGCTACAATAGTTTCATCTTCATTCATTTGTAGTTGTTGAAATTGTCCTTATAAAGTTTGATGTTGGCCTCCTTGACCTTTTTGTCCCCTTCATATATGTTTAGGATCTTATCCCAAGCTTATTTTATAGATATACATTAATTTAACATAAACTGACTATGTTAGACCATTCAAAATAACATTCCCGACTTTAGCATTACTATCATACAACTTCTTACCTGCATTATTTGTTGGAGGAGAAAAGGTTTCTTTGTATCTATGCTGTAGAAGTTACAACCACCCTCCAAAATTTTGCCTTATCTTCGTTTTGGAGCCTCCCTAACAACCTTTCACAAAAACATGGCTTTCCTTGTCAAGTATACAAGCTTCAATGATTTTCTTGCAGAAAGACAGCCTATCTATCAAAGCTTTATGCATTCCCCTCACAAGTTGTTCCTCCGGACTTGATCCAGATACAGGCTGAGCAACTCCCTCAAGAAATTGTGCAATTCTGGAGGGAAGCCAGCCTTCCCTCCAGAAATTGTGCAATTCTGTTTGACAGCTTGTTGGGATCCAAAATTGCACAAATCAGCTAGCCAAGCTTCATCTCAAAAATTGCGCAATTCCTCCCAATAGGACTTCTCAGCCTAGGAATTGCGCAATCCTGGGCAACCAGCTCAACTCCCTTCCAAACATGCATATTTTCTCCCAGTAGTTGAGCAACCTCTTGCATGTGTAGTTGAGTTGACCGGTTCCCTCCGGGACCAAGAAAAACCGATTTGCATGCATTGGCTACTTCTCCCAGGGCAACATGCAAAGGCATCCCTTGATTCAAGGATCTACTTTTAGCAGCTGGAGGTTGCATGCAAAGATCATTTTGGAAACCTCCCACCAAGTGTTGCTCTTCATAGATTTGTGGCATGCACATCACATCTTCAATTTTATCAAAACGCATGAAACGGATGTTGCAGAGCTCATTCCTCACGTCAACCTTGCAGCTCTGACATCCCACATTGCATCTAGGAATTGTCAGCACATTCAACTCAACTGTTTTGCGGTAAGCCACCTTCCATGTCTTGTGTTTCATTTCTAGCACTTTTTCTGTTTCATTTCGTATGAATGCTATCTGATTTCAATGAGCGCTTGCTTTCGTTTTGATACATACTAGTTTGTACAAGCATAATTTCAGTTTTCATTAACATCTCACTATTGTCGCATGCATGAAGTTATTTTTCACAAACGGTCGTCGATTTAGCGGTCCTCTAGTCTTGCATTGCGCAATTTTGAGGGACAGTGATTGCTGGCCCAGAAAATTGCGCAATGCAGTCACTAAACCTGCAACCATTGCTAACTGAGATTTTGCATTTTGTAATTCCAATAGCCAACAGTTGGGTTGGATTGTGCATTTTGCAGTTCTAGTAGCCAGTTAGCCTCTTGACAGCCCAAACTATGCATTGCGTAGTCTTGGCAGTCAGTCTCCCGACCTCTCGGCGGAAATTGTGCAACCTTCATGATCAGTCCCACAGGTATGTTGCAAGTCAGTTCTCAAGTTCACTTTGGTTTTTGACGAACAACTTCCTTTCCATGAGTGTTTCTATGTCTCTAGGCATCACAAGTGTTCATCTACCTCTCAACAACACCAGTATAATGGTTTCTAGGAGAGCAGAATCGAAGACACTGTTCGGAGCACACTTGGGGAAGTCGATCAAGTGTCTATGAATTTGCCTACCCACGAATAAATCAAGTTGTTCGTAGACAAGGACATTAAGATATGACGACAGAAACATCATAGAAAGCAACACCATGAACAACAACTGAAGGCAACATACCAGATGAAACGAATACAAGAGGAAGGTTGTTGACAACACAAAGGTGGAACAAAGTTGCAAACTCAAGAAGATCTACTCATGGTGAAAGCAAATTTGGAGACTCAGGCTATGAGGTGATGGTGCGACATGAAGATCACGTGAAGGCAGAGAATGAAACAAAGAAGGAGTTGCATGTGCTCAAGAAGCAACTCAAGGAAGGACAAGGGTTGCACACATGAGAGAATGAGTTGCAGTAGGAACAAGTACTGTAGGGGGCACAACATATAGATGGATGAAGCTACACCCGTACAAGTTATAGATTCATCCCAGTAGCTGGCATGGAGCATACAAGGTGAGCAGTGTTGTTGATCGCATGCAAGGGAATATATCAGCATGCATGTCATTGTGTGCATGCATGCGATCCCACCCATTCGACACATTCACCAAGGTGAAGACAAGAAGCAAGTCTGACTGGAGTTGAACATGTGCTCTGACAAGTTTATGCACAAAACCACTAGAATAAACTAGAAGATTAGCACGGACACTATGGATCAGTGTGTTGCTGGTTCATCCGCACCCAAGAAGACCATGTGCATGTTAGCAAATGAGTTTTATGGAAGAGACACACCAATGCACCGGGATGCAATAGAGGCAAGAGTTCGCTTCAGAAAGATGTCACCATGGAGTGTATGCACATCATCATGGATGACCAAGCTTGGCATCAACTCACCACCTTCACCATCACAAGCATGTCAATGAGTTGGTATCATCACAACAAATCGAGTGTCAGTAATGTCTTGCATGGCTTGCTCAAGATATTTTGTCTCACATGGGCACATGCACATTGTAATGTAAAGTCTTGTCAAGTGGAAGTTCAAGTGTCGATAGTTGGATGTAATAGTCATAGATTAGATGAAGGGTCTTGAGGGTAGATGAATTGTCTCAAAGGGAAATGTCAAGGGTCACCCGACCCTTTGCTATAAATTTTCCCTCATAACTCATTGTATAGGATTTTGGTCAACCAAGCTTCTGATAGGACCATCTTAGAGAGAGCTTGGACAGTATTGTAACGAGCCTTGGCTTCTCCACTGTGTAGAGCTAGTACATCTCTTTAGATGAGTAAGTGGTTGTGGCTATAACATTTCGTTGTCGAAACTAGTGGTTGGACATGGATGTATTGTATGACTGGAACTTACACTTATTAATATAACACAGCCAACATGTTTCTTGCATATGTTGTATTATATTCTATGCTATTTGGTTTACTCTAAATGATATATGTATTTGTTTTCTTACGCATGCATGTATGGACTTTTCTGTGTATGTGTGTATGAATATTTCTGAAACGTGTTGTTGGTTTAACCATCACTTTGCATTGATAGCTAACTTGTCTTCATGTTGTGATGCATCTTTCTCATGTGTTCCCTTCTTAACTTCGTGCTATCACAAGTTTCCAAGGGGCGTACTTGTCTCAACCCCCGTGTGTTTGAACCTCTCATGCACCTTCCTTGGCTTGTTGTAGCTATCACACCCTTGCTACAAACAAAGACATCTCACTTGCTTCTGTGCGAAATCGTGGTCAAAGAATTACCATATGACACACTGCTGGGACTCCTACACCAAACCTTCTGAGGTCTAATTGGGATTGATTACTAGGGGATATCCCCTTACATGTTGGTGGGTCCAACACTGTCAACATTTTGGTGCTAGGAGGGCCAGATGACAAGCTCAATCCTCACATCTATTTTGAATCTCTACATATCTATCATGAATGACTACACAGTTTCTCTTTCGGAGTAAATGTCTTATGGAAATGATTTCATTATCTCGGAAGAGATCTCAGATAACTTGTCTCATAAAACATAAAATGGTGGAGGCCACATAGCCTTGGTTAGGAACGCGGTCGGCATTGTAGGCTCATGCGAAAGACATGGAATCTTTGATGAATAGATGACCTGTGCGCTGTTCGTGTACATGCTTCGAGGGCACCCAATGCACTGGTGTGCCATGTTGCCCAAAAAATCTATTTATTATCTTACTTATCTCGTCATAGAGATAGACCATGCTTTCAATCACTTTAATCATAAAGCTATCGATCAAGAAATTATGAAATTATGAAAATCACCCGATGAATCTGTTGATCAGTTTTACACAGCTTTTGTAATCTTGCATACCGATTTCCCAAAGATGAATTTGATTGGGAATTTCTTTATGGGAGATTTGAGTATCTTCTTCACATATCTGAACCCCACTCAACACACTTCGGTGATGGAGCTATGCAATCATAGATAGGCATAGTTGTTGTCACAAGTGACTGTTTGCCTTCACCTCATCAAGCAACTCCACCACCGCAGAGTGATGTGGGAGATCATGCACACACATATGTTGAACTGTCACATCCTCCCACCCCATCTTCTCTTGAGATATGCACATATTTGGCTTGCAAGCCTATTGGTTGTCACATGGATTCATTACCTCAACCTCCATCCCCGCATTCTGTTGATCCTCCGGATTGTACTGTCTTGTGTTCTTCCATTCTAGACTCCTCAGCTATTGTGAACAAGGATCAAGTTGTCGACGGAGTTGGTGTTATGCAGCCAACCTATGCCATCATTCATGATGAGTGTGTTCGGGAATCTAAAGAAGAACCCGCGGTGAAAGATGATTCCCTTCTAGCCGCACCTCATCCTCTTTATCCTGACATCCCTTGTGATTCTGCCACTGCTGATTTCCCCTGTGAAAACCCATTTCCGGATGTTTCTACTCCTGATCATTCACATGACACGCCGGATGTCAGTTTGTCATTACAGTGTAGAGAGGACACATCTTCCTCTGAAAATCCATCCAATTTGTCATCTATCATTTTGGAAAACACAAAGGGTGAACATCTTTGCTTCTCATCTACCCCTCTGTATGATTCATCAAATCATGAGGATGCTAACAAACATCCTGAATTTTCTGATCTTGGTTGTTGTGATCTCTCCACTTCCTCATCTGATCACAATGTTGATTCAATCATTGTTAATCTATCTAAGACACCGGTCTATGATGATCCATCTGTCAACGAAGTTGAAACTCCACAGACTGTCGAGGCACTTTAGCCCGAGCTAATGGTTATGTCAGGCCCTCATTGTCTTGAGGTTGGTTTCACTTCTAATTAGGAAATTGTTGAAACACTCAAGGCTCCTCATCACTCTCTTCTTTGCATTGAAGATCAACCAAACACCCAGATTTCGCTTCCTCCACTTGAACTACACGATCCCATTGGTTATGCATTGGAGGAATCTTACATAGCAAGCACACATGCATAGCGTAAGTGGTATACCTTTCTCACATTTTCTTGCATGACACAATCAAGAGAATGCATACACTCGACATCTACACGTAGTGTAGCACAGCACCATGGCAAGTCCACAGAGTGCATGTCATGCACTTTCACTCATTTTTGTTTTATGGACGCTTGTAAGCTCAGAGTGTGTTTGTCTTCACTATTTTATCTTTCTTGTTTGTTGGTTCACATAGTTTTCTTGTTCATGAACCATGCCTTCACCAACATGGGTTGACCAATGCATCGGTGGCTACATTGGAAATATCACTTCACGTAATCAGGCCCATGCACTGTTAGCTTAGGAGTAGGCATATTGTTTTCTTTTTGAGTTGTTTGCTTGCATGCATGTTTGATTCTTTCTTCGTGTTTTGTTTGCTTGCTTGTTTGCTTGCTTGCTCACTTTGCTTCCACATTTTCTTTTTCTTCTTGCTTTGCTTTTTGTTTTGTTTTCTTGTTATTGTCCATAGGTTAGTTCCGCATGGACCATGTGTGACTCTTAAAACAATCTGGGTAAAGTACAAGAGGACTTGTACAACTATCAACATTTGGTTATCTTTTGTCTACTCTCTTATGTAAGAACTTGTTGTCTTCAATCCATGATACATCAATGGAAAATACGTATTGTTCGAAGTGAACGTTGGTGAAAACACAATGCTTGCACGCTAACTAGTATCACCTACTCTAGTCAGTTTTTTTGGGTTAATCCTTGTCATCTCAGTCAAGTAGAGTAAGGTGAGGGGGAAAACCTTAACAAGCACGTCATAGGTATACATAAACTAATTCTCTAAAGTAAGAACCTCTATTTCTCTCAATAAATCGGGATCCCTCTTCCGCCTGTAAAATGAATAAGTGTTATGCATAATTATGAAGATGAAAAAGAAAAAATGAAAAAATGAAAAAAGTTTGAAAAAGAATGAAACATGAATAAGGTGAAAGAAAAGAAAGGGTTCCTGCACAGAGAGGTGATGCAAGTAACTCTGCCGGGGTACTGACCACGCTTGTTGGTAGTGAAGCCATACTTGTGTTCTCGCGTGACTCCGCTGGGGTACTATCCAAGCCTGTTGGCAATGGAGCAACACCAGAGATGAAACTAAGACTCTGACGATTATATTTGTTGTGAACGAATATACCCCTCAACCCCAATCGAAAAAATTGTGTTAACTTGGCTTGGAATGTGTGTCAATCAACCAAGATATTGACGGATGCTATATCTTACAATCAAGCAAGTGTGGAAACCAAGATGAATTGAGAACTGAACAATACTTCTAGAGGTGTTAGACTTGATTTTCAAAAAAAGGTCCATTCAAAGAGCTGGAGTTCTACCAATGTATCTCCAAGTGTTGTAGCGACTACAACCACCCTCCAAAAATTTCCCTTAACTTTGTTTTGGAGCCTCCCTACCAACCTTTCACAACACCATGTCTTGCCTTGTCAAGTACACAAGCTTCGGTGATTTTATTGTAGAAAGACAACCTGTCTATCAAAGCTTGATGCATTCCCCTCATAGGTTGTTCCTTCAGACTTGGTCCAACTATAGGCTGAGCAGCTCCCTCAAGAAATTGCACAATTATGGAGGGCAACTAGCCTTCCCTCAAAAAATTGCGCAATTCTATCTGGCAGTCTGATGGGCTCCAGAATTGCGTAAATCTGCCAATCAGGCTTCATCCAGAAAATTACACAATTCCTCCCAATAGGGCTACTCAGCCCAGGAATTATGTAATCCTTGGAAGCAGCCAACTACTCTACTCCAAAATTGTGCAAATCTCCTTAGCATCCAGCTCAGCTCCATTCCAGAAATGCGCATTTTCTCCCAGCAGTTGAGCAGCCTCTTGCATGTGCAGTTGAGTTGACCAGTTCCCTATGGGACTAAGAAAAATTGATTTGGATTCATGGGCTACTTCTCCCAAGCCAGCATGTAAAGGCATCCCTTAATTCAAGGATCTACGTTTAGCAGCTGGAGGTTGCATGAAAAGTTCATTTTGGAAACCTTCGACCAAGTGTCGTTCTTCCTAGATTTGTGTCATGCACATCACATCTTCGATTTTATCAAAACTCATGAACCAGATTCTATAAATATCATTCCTCACATCAACCTTACAGCTCTAACATCCCACATTGCATCTAGGAGCCATCGACACATTCAACTTGTTTTGGTGTAAGCCCACCTTCGATGTCTTGTATTGCATTTCTGGCACTTTTTGTGTTCACTTCATATGAATGTTGTTTGTTTGATTTTAGTGAGCACTTGTTATCATTTTGATACATACTAGCTTGTACAAGCACCATTTTAGTTTTCGTTAACATATCATTGTTGTTGCATGCATGAAACTGTTGTTCACGAACGGTCGCCGATTCGGCGAATCGCCTCATCCTCATGCATGTTGTTCAGTTTTCTCAACATATCATTCACAGTTTGCATGCATGATCATTCACTTATGCTTACACTCAGTATCACCATGCATTCACATTCACATTCACTTTCACTTGCCCGTCGGTGGGTTTGGGCAGCCTTGGCTCGGACTCTGCCTCACCAAGACTGCATCGCGTAATCTTGAAAGGGAAGGCTTTGTCTTCCTATTAGGAAATGCACATTTCTGCCTAGTGATTATCCTCTATTCTTTCATTGTGCAATTCTAAGGGACTGTGATTGCTGGCCCAAAAAATTGCGCAATGCAGTCACTCAGCCTGCAACCATTGCCATATGAGATTGCGCATTGCATAATTCTAGCAGTCAACAACCGGGATGGACTGTGCATTGCACAGTTCCAGTAGCCAATTACCCTCCTGACAGCACAAATTGTGCCTTGCACAATATTGGCAGTCAATCTCTCAACCTCCCGGTGAAAATTGTGCAACCTTCATGATCAGTCACACAGGTATGTTGCAAGTTAGTTCTCAAGTTCATTTTGGTTTTCGACTAACATATTTCTTGCCCTGAGTGTTGCCATGTCTCAAGGCATCATAGGTGTTCGTCTTCCTCTCAGAAGTACATGTATAATGGTTTCCAGGAGATCAAAGTCGAAGACATCCTTCAAAGCACACTTAGGGATGCAGTCAGTCAAGTGTCTATGAACTTGCCTACCCACGAAGAAATCAAGTTGTTTATAGAAAAGGACATCAAGATATGATGACAACAGCATCATAGCAAGCAACACCATGAACAACAGCTAAAGGCAGCATACCGGATGCAACAAATGCAAGAGAAAGGTTGTTGACAACATAGAGGTGGAACAAAGTTGCAAGCTCAAGCAGATCTACTTGTGGTGAAAGCAGCTTTGGAGACTCAGGCTATGAGGTGATGGTGTGACATGAAGATCACGCGAAGGCAGAGAATGGAACATAGAAGGAGTTGCATGTGCTCAAGAAGTAACTCAAGGAAGGACAGGAGTTGCACAGAGGAGAGAATGAGTTGCAACAGGGTAGGTACAATAGGGGGTGCAACATGCACAAACAGATGAAATTGCACCCGTACATGTTATAGATTCATCCCAGCAGTTGGCATGGAGTAGACAAGGTGAGTAGTGTTGTTGATCGCATGCAAGGGAATATAGCAACATGCATGTCATTCTGCACACACATGCAATCCCACCCATTTGGCACACTCACCAAGGCAAAGACAAGAAGTAATTCTGACTAGAGCTGAACATGTTCTCCAATAAGTTGATGCGTATGACCACCAGCACACAGTGAAAGATCAGCACAAACACTATGCATCAATGTGTTTCCGGTTTGTCCGCAGTCAAGAAGAGCATGCACATGTTAGCAAATGAGTTGGATGGAGGAGCCACACCAATGCACTGGGATGCAACAGAGGCAAGAGTTCACTTTGTTAGGTTCCTATACCAATAGGTTTCATTTTTCATGATTGACAGTGGAAGGGCTAAATATGTTCATCATTGCATGTTGCAAAGGTTCCATATTTTGTATACAGACTAGGAAAATTAAAAGATGAAAAGAGGGTATGCCTTAAAAGAATAATCAAAAGGCAAGAAAATCAATTGGTCAGAAATAATAGTGAAAATGAACCCCAAATCAAAGACCAGGAAAGTGGCCAGTCAAAATGCCACTACTATCTTATTGCCAGCATCACAATGTGCAAATACTGTTGCTAATCATACTTGATGGATGGCCCAACAGTACAATCTGGACCATGCCATGTTTAAATTGCTTGTTGCAGAATAGAGAATAATTCATGTCCAAACAGCTCAAGCCTGGCAGATGACTAGCTAGGTAGAGAAATGAAGGAGCCCAACTGCTTAATCTGGGTCCTTGGAAGAGATAAGGGTAGATTTAGATAGGAGGACAGTCAAAAGAAAAGAGGATAATGAGGGTTTGCTAATTCAAGTGCACCCAATTCAAGTGAAGAAAAAAAGTTAGGATTATTAAGCTGGGTAGGTAGTGTGAGGTTGCAGAAGTAAAAAGGCCATTACCATTTGGCTTATCAAAGAAGAACTCATCCCATTCAGGGTATTGGCACCATGGTAGAGATCTGATGACATAACAATGGAAGCATGTCTAATTTCCCCTTTTTCCCCCAAAGATCATTTACTAACACTCCCCAAAGACCTTGGGATCTGCCCAATAGTCTTATTTCACTGCATTCCAATACCAATTCCAAAGTCAAATTCTCAGTTGACTAAAGGAAAAGAAGCCACATTTCTTGTGTAAAAATCATCATTCTGAATTCCACTCATTTTCCATGTCTAAAGTTTCATTTCATAAGCTTAGCATTTTCCCCTGCATTTTTCACCTCACAAACTCATATTAATAGTTAATTTTATTATTTAGCTCCTTAAAATTGTTCCCTTTCCCTAGTTCTACAAAAAACTATATAAAATCCCAAAAAAATCTATTTAAATACCCAACCTCCTAGCAATATAGCTATAAAAGTCATATCCTGGGGAATACTTAGTCCATCCAGGACTAGTATTAACCCTCCACCGCCATAAGACTATGGGATTTGATTAAAACCCTTCGTTGAAATCAAGTAACCATATTGCCCCCCGCGCTAATGTTCCAAGGTTATATTTATATGTTGAATTAAACATAAGCGGGCACGTTCATAATAAATCCTCACTAAACCTAAGTCTAAACCCCCCCCCGTTCACATTTTTATTACACAACTGGCAGGTCCTGTGCCTTAACCTACTGCCACCACGTATCCCCCGCCAGCCTTCCGATGATCGGCCCTCCGGATCCAAGGGTGGGCGGTCTTTTTCACCAACAACAGGTGGATGTTTAGCGTCCCAGGGATTGGTAGTTTCCCCGCCGTAACCCCGCCACGCGTCGCCTTCCCGGGGTGTTCGGAGCCCCCTCCCCCGATACCATTTATGACCGAAGGGTGGTGCGGGGAATACCGGATACCACACTCTGCCCATTGACGTCACACCCACGTCACCTATGACATCACCGCCGCATCCCCGCTGCTACTCCACGTTGATCCCACGTCATCCACCCGCGCTTGCACCCTGCCATCGTGTCATTGCCACATCGCCATCCTCGTCAGACGCCACATCATCCTGTCGTACCTGGAACCCGCCGATGACGTCATCGCCGAAAAGCACCAAAGGTGCCAAAAAGTCCCAAATTTGCATAAAACAACACGAAAGGACCGTTTTGTGTCATTTTCATTGGTCGTTTGGGAGTGTTGTGCATGCGGACTACGTCGTTTTGCTGCCTAAACCTGGAATTTACTCGCCCAAGCTGCTGCCGCCCTCGAATTCGACTCAATTGCTCGTCATTTTGCCAGTTCAATGCCCTCGGAGCTGTAAAAACCAAGTATTTGCTCACAGTCAACTTATTTCACCCCTATTTTCACCATTTTCTCCAATTTACCTGCATAAAATTCTGCAAGCTCCCACACTAAAGGCACTTATCCACCTAAATATTGCCTAAATTCCCTGGTAAAGTTCCTGCTCCAACAAACTCAGTAAACCCGCGCCCTTCGGCAAAATTCACCGTCAAAAATTGATTTTAAAATCCGAGCTGCCGGCAGAATTCAATACAGTTGTACATTGATCCCTCTCACTAGAATTTCTTCTGCAAAGGTCCAGCTACTTGGCTCAAAAGCAGTCTGTTTCTCTCTGCAGATTGCCCCACAGTCATCAACCCAGTGAAAATTCTGTTGAAACTCTGAAAATTTGCCTCTATCATAAATACAGACAGCTAAAGCCATTGTCAAATACAAATTATCTTTGCAGTCTGCATTAATTATACTGAATCCTAGCCCCAAGTATCAACACAGAAAATATTTCAACATGGTTGCCCCAACTTCTCTAGATGTTGCTCCTATCAATACACCTAACAAGGAGCTTGAAGCACTGCCTTTAGTTGACAGTGATTTCCTCATTCAAGATTTTGTTGGAGACAAAAACCACTTGCAGACCTTCTGCCAGCTGAGGAATAGCTACTTAAGCAACAGTGACATGTATGGCATCTGGGAGTCAAATTTTCCCATCTATTTCTTGCGTTCTGTGAATATTTTCCCTAAAATAATTCACCTCTGTGCTGAAAATTATGACCCAAGCCTCAGAGCTATCAAGTCTCCATCTGGGAGCATACTTTTTCATATTACTCCTGATTCCATCAATCAGATGCTCAATTTCAAGCAGACCCAACTGCTCTTCCCTTTTTCCATAAAATACCTGCTGGATGAAGGCCCCAAACTCTCCAGCACTGAGATTGTTGCAATTTCCAAGACATTCATGAGAGCAGACCGCCAACCTACTAGGCCACCTCCTTTCTTGTATATCAATTTCAATGAGGTAGGCAAGCTGCTTGTAGACATGATATCCTCTGTGCTGGGTTTCTCAACAAGTAAGCATATTGATGATACAGTGTTGGTCCTTTTGTCTACATATAGCCTTGGAAAGCCCCCTACTATGAAATACAACTATGCCAAGTTCATTGCCAATAAAATGCATGACCAACTGCTAAAGCTGGACAGGGAGGCAATATTCAAATATTTATCATATATCTATCACTTGTTCATGTACTATCAGGCAGATTGCTTCCAATGCCCCATCAAAAAGCTGGATTCACAGGGTGAAAGGAGGTTTGTTATCTTTTGGTCTTCAGTTTTTCATCAAGTTCAGAACTCTCCCTATTCTTATTGTGAGTTCATTGACCAATTTGTTTATCTAGTTTCATGCCTTTTGAAAAGAACTCCTCCTCCTAGGTTGTCATATGACATGCAAAAAATATTGCAGCTGTCCAAGAATTACAAAATAGGTGATTGGTATCTATAGCAAAATCACACTGTCATTAGGATCTATGGTTGTGACCTCTGTCCCTATAGGCTCCCTAGATATGTACCCATGAGATTTATTGCTTTGGAATACTATAGGAAACTCATTAATTCAGATCTTACCCATTTTCATAGTGCCAAGAAGAAAGCCAACCTGAAATTCAAAGACCATCTAGGCCCCTTCATCATGAACAAGAAAGATGGTTGGCAAGAGGTTGATCAAATACTGGGGCAGCAGTTTAAACTAAAAAGGAGTTTCTGGTGGGTCCCTTATGACCCTAATGGCTTTATCAGTGCTAGAAGAGTCAAATATAGGCTGTTAACCTATAAGCATTGTCCATATCCACAAATTGAGCAATATGCCAACAAAGATGAGTGGGTGACAGGCACATTAATTGAAGAATTCACTCAAGAAGAGATAATGGAGCAAAATGTCAAAGATTTAGAAAAAACTCTTGACTTGGATTCTGTTCACCAGGTGACATTCAAGCTGCCACTCCAAGTCGGGGAAGGCACCTCCACAGTCGTAGCTGCACAAACTGCCCAGCAAGTATCTACAACAACAACAACTACAGGAAAGGGAAAGGAAGCGATGGATGCACAGCAGGAGATAGAGACAGAACAACCCACCACTTCCAAAGATCAAAGTCAAGGACAAGCCCCTCTACAGCAAACTGAAACATCATAGCTTCCAATCTTGCAAACTCCTCTTAATGAGGAAAGAGGTAAGAAATGGGATAGAGAGGAGGCCACACCTCCAAGTGGGTCAACACAGTAACCAGAAGCCAAGAGGCCAAGAATTGACCCTCAGTCTAAAGAACAAATCAGTGAATAAATGGTAGAGAGCCAGAACAGAGAGAGAAAGTCCAGCTAGCAAACTACTACTAGCTCATTCTAGCAGGAACAAGGTATGCAGCATAGTACAGAGGTGTCTTCTTCCAGGCAGCAAGGAAAGCAGCCAGCTGGTATCAAAGGAACTTTTATGGAAATTAAGGCACAAAATGAACTTTTAAGAGTACAACTTTATGATCAATTCTTAAAAACAACACCCTCCAAGCAACAAAGATTAATGGTAGCGTATGATATCAAGGAGGACAAGATGATTTTTACTCATTTCAAGCCTAAAGTTCCAAAACCCAAATCACCTGCAGACTACACAAAGAAAAATCTAGAAGTACTCTCTAAGGACATACATCCCATGGATCAAATTGAACTGCATAAGCAAACAGGGGAAATGGTTTATGCCACACTTGCAGACAGGGCCATGCTGGCCCATCAGTCAAAAGAATCATTGAATAACACAAATACTCAATTAGATCTGGAAAGGATGTCCTCTATTGCCAAGGATAACCGAATAAAAACTTTGGAGGACATAATTGTTGATCTAGGACACAATCCTAAGGATCCAAAGGGTATCAAGGCCCTTATGAAGAAGAAAAAGGATGATATTGCTACACTCAGAAAGTAGGCAAAGCTGCCCACAACTATTCACCCTCAAACTACAGAACTTGTACAGCAAAAAGAGGTTGATGACACCATGGATTTGCTTATAAAGATGAATAAAAGAATACTATAGATGGAGGGAGAATTCGAGAAAGCCTTGCAGGATAAACAAGGGGAGTCAACTTCCCAACCACCTCAAACATCTACAACTCTTGGCCCTGCTCCTCCTACACAAACAGCGGCAACCCCTCCTACCATTCCAGCACCTACAATGGCTACATCAACTACAGATGCTACAACAGTAACAACAGCAGCACCAGAATCTAACATGAGTATGGATGACCTAATGAAGGTTGTCAAGGAGCTCGAAATTCAAGTGACAGAGGTAAAAGAAGCCAAAGATAGGCTGGCCAAGCTAGAAGCCAGCTATGACAAGTCCAAAATGACAGTGGCCGAGAAGCAAAGGGAAATAAAAGCCCTAGAGACCAGAGTGAAGGCCTTAGAAAAAGAACTATCTCTAGAAAAATCTCTGGCTGAGATTAAAAAGATTTTGTGGGCCAAAATTGGACAATCAACCAATGACCAATGGTGATCAATACAGTCCATACATGAGCAAATTGAATTAATAGGCATAGCTCAACTTGAAATTCAGAAGGCCAGAGCAGCATTGGGGATTATGCATGAGCAGGCCAACAAGATGATTCATTTCCTTAACACTCACACCAAGGAAGAATTGGCAGCACTGGATATATGCAGTCGAACAGACACTATCCTCACAGCAAAGAAAGTGCTGACCCTGAGAAATTTTACACAGACTCTGGAAAGGAAATGTAAAGAGATAAAGGCAAAAGTAAATGATTTCAGGACAAAAATAACAGCATTGCAAAGCAGAGGATTACCCAGCCTAGTGACTGGTGCTGGACAACTGCTGTCCTGTGAACAATACACCACTAGAATCAACAATTATGTTGAAAATCAGATTACAGCATCTACCAGCTCCATAGAAGAAGCAGTACCTCCCTATGGGCAATCTCTATATGATAAATTGGAGAGTCTATTTTTTATTGAGTATGAGATTAATCATCTGTTTGAAGTGCCTCCAAATTTCTATAGATATACTGAAGCGGATGAAACACTCATAAAGATAAGGAGACATTAGCTACCTCCAGCTGATTGGTGGCAAGCAATGCTGGAAGTATTTCCCAGGTAATTTTGGTCTACTCTTCCTTTTGTAAGCTTCATGGTCCTAGTCACAGTACAGTTCAGCAAAGAATCAAACACACAGGTACTACAGAAAGCATTTAGACAGCATGCTCAGCAAACGTAGATTAAAGACGCAGCTACAGCCAACTTTGTTAATCCAAAAAGTCAAAGCTTGTCTGACAAAAGACAGCTGCCATACCAATATTAACTGCTGCAGTTATTTCTTTCATTTATTTCTATAAGAGAGTTGGTGATGTAATTTATTACACAATGAATCATCATCTAGATATTGTATCTCCTATTTTTGTATATATATCCCCCCATAGAACGTATTGGGGGTCGGTTATGGTGAATATATCTCTGAAGAGCTGCATTGTATATCTCAGACTTTTTGCTAATATAAATTGCTGGTCAAGTTCCTGGTCTCTATACTACTTGAAGATAGAAATGAAGGACTGTGTTACACTGTAGAATTCCTTTGTCATTTAATGGAACAATAAGTTATTCTAAACCGTATTTTGTCTTTCTGTGTATGCATAAATTTCACATATGTTTCATGATCATAGCAACAGGGAAAAAGAATAGCTTAGGACTTGTTTAAAAACACCCTCTGCTCAATCTCTATTTCTAAATATGTTTTCTTCAGAATTAGCCATGGATATGAATTCTTATTGCTCATATTTAAACTGATTCTCTCACTATGAATACTGTTTAGGAATTCTTAACTGCTCTTAAAAAATATTCTCACTTTCTCCCTCAGTCAGCATAGTGGAAGATTCTTTACTGCCTTTCACTCCCTGATTTCATGCTCTCAACTACCAAATTTGAAGAATTGTTCATGAATGCCTATCTGGCTTTGTAGCAATACCCTTCCCTCAAAGACATTCTTCAGCAGTACACCATCATGAACTCCATTGCCCAATGGCTCAAACTGTTCTGTAATCTATACACCAGCTCTATTTGAATTCACCACCCAACCAAATCTAAAACAAAATAAGTGCCCCATAACTAGCCTAAAATCATCCCCAAAACAATGCTAAATTATAAAGAGAGAGTCCTCTCTGGTTGCAGGTAGGCTAGAACCTGTAACTAAAAGACAGGTTAGTGGTTACCTCGGTCGTATTCCCTATAGGAAGCAGGGAACAACCTGAGTGATAACATCATTGGCGACTCCACGGGGGACAGTTTCAATTTACAACTTAGAAGCAACCAAGCTTCCTGTTTACAAACGAATCTCCTAGGAAGTACCTGTTAAAAGCTATGACTATAAAACCTCTCATAAAACACTAAGAAAACAAACCTAGAAGCTGGCTCAAAAGAAGAAAACTCTTTACACTAGGTCAAACCCTGACCCAGATCCTCCAGCTGTTTTTGAAAACCCGAATCTAATCCCTAAGATCCTTAAGAAGCAAGAGCAACAAGAAGAGTTCTCTGATTCAAGTCCTGAAGCAGTTCAACAGAGCTATATTCCTACCCCTGCTAAAGTGTCAATTCATCCTCACATTACTTCTACTTCTCCTAATTCTTCATCCACTTCCCAAAGTAACTTCCCCACTCCTCCATACACTATATATCCTACTCCTGTTATCCCTGTTGTTCCATCTGTTCCATTCCTTCTTGCTGTCCCATTTATCTCTGCAAATATGGCTAATAAATATGCCCCTTTACACTTACTTTCTAATCCAGGGGCTATGCCTCAAGATTATCAAAGCAATATCACTTACTTTGATGGTACTTGTTCTTATACAGCTCAACAACACACCAAGAAAATGCAGGACTATTTTGAAAACTATGAAATTGATGATGAGGATGTAAGGATGAAAATTTTTGTCCAAAGTTTAACTGGTGATGTAAGGACCTGGTTTAGGTCATTAGCTGCACATTCCATACTCAATCCTAATGCCTTATACCTGAGCTTCTTAAACAGATGGGAAAAGAAGAAAGACCCTTTACACATCCTAACTGAGTATGATAATTTAAAACGAGGTCCAAAAGAAACAGTTCAAGATTATTGTGCTAGATTCAACAATGTATACAACGCTGGTCAGCTCCAGTATTGTAGCAATAATGCTACAACTCCTGAGGCTTCCTGTCTCTCATTTTATCAACCCGGTTGTTCGTACAAACTTGGAAGCGACGGTGCTATATGCACAAGTACTAGCTCTTGTCGCAGCTGTCACTTGGTCAGCTGGCACAAGTCCGCTAGGGCTCAAGCCAACTTCTATAGGCTCACAGAAGAAGCTTTTTCAATGATGGACGAAAGCTAGCTCAAAGGAGGCTAAGCTAATTGACAAAAATGAACTAAAAGTAAATCAAAGCATGTAACCCTAGGAAACCCTAATTTGACTAGTCTAATCTCTATAATGCAATGAGGATGAGTAATACTTCTACCAATGCTGCTACTACATCTAACAAGTGGAAATGCATGAGTCTAAACTACTGACATTACAAAGGACATGTTTTATACTTTTTCATTAAGTAGGTGGAGTGATTGTGTTTTGGTTACTTATTAGGGTTTGATTGTGCAGATTGGATGGAGAAGGAAGGAAAGCGTGGGACAGGTTGGGGAGGCTAGGTGAGGTCCCTATGGACCCTTGGCATTCATCCACAGAGGTTTTCCACGTTCAGATGCTCAGCAACCGCGTGAAAGACCTCCTACAGGATGTCTGCAGGGGATTCTACAGGAAACTCAGGGTTTCTACAGGATGTCTCTGAATTGCTACAGGATGTCTCTGAATTGCTACAGGATGGTCTACCGTGGAGGACTGAGATGAGGGAAAGGTGATGGACGGGTAGGAAGGGATGTGAGAGATAGGGAACAGGCTGTGATGGCTTAGGAATGGAAGGATGAGATGGGAAACAGGTGTAGGGAGTGTGAAAGGTCAAGGAATGAGGCTACGTGAGAATTAGGAGATGTTTAGGAAAGGGCAGAATGCAGTGTAAGGCAAAGAAACGTGGTTGCATGCAGGGTCAAAATAGAAAGGATGGTAATGAAACGAGATGGAGGAGAGTGTAAATGAAACAAATGACCAAAACTGTTTATCAAACCGGAAATGCATCAACCTACACTAAGTGTACCGTAATTTTATTGAACAGTGATCCAAAACGCAAGGAGAAATACGTATGGGACTATGATGAAGAGATGTGTGGTTCGTGTAAATGACAAGGAAGCATCTAAATCCAAATCATAACTGAGTCAACCAAATTCATGCGTGTTTTTGGTGGTCTGCTATGGACTACACCCCAATCTTCAAACGAGATGGAAGTGAGCCTTAACAACTGATTTTGCTGGAGCTCCAATGGATGTTATGTATCATTTGCTACGCTAAACAAGTGGAAGTAATTGTACCATAAGAAAAATCTATCTAACTCATAGGAAAATCGAATTACAAGACTGCCATCCAAATTGCATGTGCAAATGAAACTTAAAATGCTGGAAAAGAAATAGAAACAATACTACAACAGAGGGGATCTATGGCTCTCAGGTTGGGCCCTAACCTGAGAGCTATAGTCTCCTAATAAAACTCAGGAATCGATCACAAACTATCCTCTTTATTCTTAATTCAACGTCATGCCAAACTGGCTTACAGCAAAAGAAAACAAAACTGGACTGCTTCCACAATGATACGATAACCCAAGAGATTCAACAACCTACCTAAGGCTACGGCCTCCAAATTTATACAAAAAAGTGATGATCCGCCAAGTAGCCTTGATTCTCGGAGCTCGGCTGTCCAACTGAAGTTTACTGCGGATTTGTGAGGCAGTCAAAAATGTTGTTCCTGTAGGATAGCTGGCTACTTCTGAGGCTCGGAGGGGAGATTGATTAGAGCTCGGAGTTCTCGGTGGGAATCACGAGGAATGTCCCAATACTGTGGACATCTCTCCACAAAATTAGCAGTGCCACCTTATGTCTCCTTATTCCTTTTGCGTTGTCTTTTGTTCCCCTTTTTTAATGCCCAAAACCTGGAATCACAATGCATTAGTCACGTGGATAAAGTGTCTAACCTTCCTCCTACAAACAACATGAAATAACTAAGAAATGCATGCATAAGCAAATAAAGATGAATGGTTTGAGCAAGTAAAGTAGGCCAAAATGAGCCCAAATTGTACCAAAATTGGGGCTCATCATCACCCCCCAGCTAAAACATTTGCTCATCCTTGAGCAACTCAATCCAAGTCCTCGTCCTTCATGTCCCTCACTGCTTCGCTGGCATCCCAAGGCTCAGTGCTAGTATCCTCCCTGCGGGTGTGAAATCTTGTTGTCCTGTCCACCTCTGCCCATTGCTGACCTTCATTTTCCTTTGAATTTCCCTCAGTTAGGCCCAGCAGTAGTGGTGGGCTGAGTTTAAGGCCGATCCAGTTGGCTTGGAGGCTTTGCACGGATTTCTTGTAGAGGGCAACCCTGGCCAAAGCTTCCCTCATCCGGATGGGTGTGTGATATTCTCGAACTTGTAAGCTGTGGCCCAGGGTATTCCATCTACGCTGACAAGCATGAGCAGCATTGTCCCCCAACAGCCTTTCTATATCCTCAAAGTGGACGATAGATTGAGCCTGTTTGTCCATCCACCTTAGAGAAGTTGTGGGGTCTGTAGCTAATTGCTTATGTGTCGAGATGAGGGTCACCGGGTCTTCTATTTCTGGCCTAATGAGCAGTGGCTCCTTCACTTCTTTGTTCATGACCAATTTGGCTTTGTTTGCTCTTTGGTCCTCATGGTTTAACCATGAGGCCAATGCCATCAATTGCAGGTCACCCAAGGCAATGTTGGGATCCCATGAGACCTCATTAGGCAGGGCCAAATTGTGAAGGTAGAACTCTGCCAATTTGGCTCTGTCCTCTGCTGAACTAGTACTACATAATTCGAAAAACTGGTGTGGGTTTTGAATCAACATACCTCTCTGTGCCAGGGTGTTTATTTGGAACTGCAACCATTGATCCCTTAAAAACAACCCGTAGGATCTTGCAGGTGCCCTGCACTGAATTGCCTCTATGGCCCAGCTGGCCATGGAAGCCAGCTGTGTGTCTTTTTGCTGTAGCTACTCCTTGAGTGCTTGCGCTGCAATTTTTGCTTGCTGTTGTTCTTCCTGTAGCTGAACTATGGTCTGTTCAAGGCTGGAGGGCACCTCCTTTGTGCTTGGTTGTTCTTGCACGACAACCTTGGAGGATGTCGATGCTCCTGCCTTCAGCTCTTTCAGCTGCAAACTTAACCTTTGATTTTCTTCCTGTAGGAACGTTTGCTGGCAATTGGCCACATGTTTAGCCATTGCAAATTTGCTCCTAATTTCTTTGAGTTGTTCCTGTAGAGGGCCTATGTCGGCCACGCCCTTAGACTTGGCGATCTGCATCCAGGTGTGAGACCGGACCTTTTCCTCTTCCAATGCAATAAATAATGGTACAGTAAATTTTTGCGGGATGATTTTTCCCGCCTCCAAGAAATTGTAGTAAGAATTCAAACTGGGTGAAGGGGTAGGCTCAGGGATATGCTCTTTTTCTTCCTCCCTGGGAGGTTCTAGCTCATCCTTTTTAGGTGACGAGGGCCCCTCCTTTTCTCTCTACTCTGTTTCCTGTAGACGAGTCAGCGTATCCTGTAGGACCTTCTCAGCTTGTTGTAGCCGTGTTTTCTCGTCCATCAGGTCTATTCTTTCTTGCCATGTACTCTTCCTTGGGCTCCCCTTCTCATAGGTAACTGTAACTTTTGAGGGGGATCTCTCACTAGAAGAAGTAGGTGATCGTTCCTTGGGAGAAACGGGTGATCTTGCTTCGGGAGAAACCGGTGATCGAACTTCGGGAGAAATGGGTGACTGTGCTTTTGGAGAAGGAGGTGACTGTGCTTTGGGAGAACCGGGGGTGTCCTTGATGATAATTGGGTTGCTGGATGGTGCCTATGGTTTCCCGGTCTTTATCCTCGTGCTTCTCCGACATTTGAAATAGAGAGGAGGGTCTCTCTTTCTCTTCCCCTTCTGCACAGGTGGCATACTGAGGCCAGCTAATACAGCCGCTGCCTCCCTAGCCAGAATGTCCGCCTTCTTCTCTTTTGACTGTGTCTTGGCCTGGCTTCCTATAGAAGCTGTCCTCGGGCTTCCTGTAGAAGCCGTCTTTGGGCCTCCTGTAGGAGCCTGTTTGACTTTTCCTATAGGGACAGGTGTCTTGCTCTTTGTTTGTTTTGCTGCCGCGGTCTTCTCTGTTGGCTTGCTGGCGGGTGCTGGAGACGTAGCTGGGCTGACATGGCCTGCTCCAGCTTTGTCCCTTCTATTTTTCGTCCTCAACTCCCTCGCTGACAGGATGGGAGAGTCAACTTTTTCCTCAGCACCCTTTTCTTTGGTTTGCTCCTTCTTCACAGTAGTCGGGGCACTGGAGCGAGCATTCTTCTTCTCCTTGGTTACAGTTTCTTGCTCTTCTCCACTGGACGCCCCTGTTTCTTCCAGCAGTGTCTTCACGTCCCC
>APFE031396035.1:362186-419588 GCA_000404065.3 Pinus taeda | reverse complement strand
AGGATTCCAACAACAAACGAAATGTCTGGTCTGGTAGTAGTTAGGTAGTTGATACTTCCTACAAGCTGTCTATACTTTATTGCATCCTCAAATTCTTTTCCTTCAATAGATGTGAGCTTTAAGTTTTGTTCCATTGGAGTAGTAAGAGGATTGCACTCTGTCAGGCCAAACCTATTGAACAGATCTCCAATATATTTCTTTTGAGAAAGAAATATGGACTTTGGATGTTGGGTTACTTCAATTCCAAGATAGTAATGAACATAGCCTAAATCAGTCATTTCAAAACTTTCCACCAATTTCTTCTTTATGGATGCAATGTAACTTTCATTGTTCCATGTCATCAAAAGATCATCTACATATATCACAAGAAATACAACTATTTTTCCAACTTTCTTGACAAATAAAGTTGCATCATCAAGATCATAATGTTTGAAATTGAGTTTCAGAAGATGCTCAGTTAGTTTTTCATAGCAGGCTCGCAGTGCTTGTTTGAGGCCATACAACAACTTCACCAGTTTGCATACTTTATGTTTATGTCCTTTCACAGCAAATCCTTCAGGCTGGGACATAAAAACATTCTCTTTTAGATCTCCATTTAAGAAAGCATTTTTTACATCCATTTGGTGACATCTTTCCAACCATCGAGCTGTAGTGCAAAGAGTGTTCGGATGGTAGCCCATTTTGCTGTGGGGGAAAAAGTCTCCTCATAATTGACCCCTTCCTTCTGTGCAAAACCTTTTTCCACAAGCCTAGCTTTGTGCTTGTCAAGTGAGCCATTAACTTTATACTTATTCTTGTATACCCACTTGCAGCCAATTGGTTTGGTTCCTAATGGAGGATCAACCCACTTCCAAGTGTCGATCTTTATGAGTGCATCATACTCCTTTTGAATTGCTTCTTTCCATTCATCTTGAGAAGCAACTTCTTTGAAGGAAGTTGGTTCAAAATCTGTAGACAAGTTCAATTCACAATCATAAGAAACATCCATATCAACAGGTGAATTAGAGTCATCCACATCACCTCCATTTTTCTGGTTTGAATTTCTAGTTCCTGTGTTTCCAACCTCATCAGGATGAACACTTTCAAGTGTCTTTGTCAGCCACTTTGGGGGACCTTTTCCAGATGGTCTAGGCTACTCCGTTTATTGAGTTGGGATTGAATCAATATTGAGGCTGAGGCTCCCAATTCTATCAATCACATCACTTAAAGCATCATCCGTTGTTGGACTTTCATGCGGGAGAGAGTGTTCTTCAGAAGAATATTGCACATGTTGATCTAGTATAGGAATCCCCCCTTCAAGATGTGGAATCTGATTATCAAATTCTTGAACTAATTTTTCTTTTGCGAATCTATCCAAGTGATCAAGTTGGCGCTCAACAACATTGTCATTTTTGGATGATTCAAGAAAAATTACATCTCTAGATACAACAAACTTCTTATTTACTTCATCATAGAGGCCTATGCTTTGGAGGTGTTTGAATACCCCATAAAGATACACTTATGACTTCTAGCACCAAGTTTGTTTCTATGTACCTTTGGTATCAGGTCATAACAGGTGGAACCGAAGACCCTCAGATGCTTTACCAAAGGAACATATCCATACCACATATCATATGGGGTCTTGTTTCTTATAGGATTAGATGAACATCTATTCTTTATATATGCAGCACATAGAACAACATCAACCCAAAACATTATGTTTACATTTTTGAAGAAGAGCATGGATCGTACCATATTTAAGATTGTCCTATTCATTCTTTCAGCTCACCATTCGTGGGGATATATAAGGCACATTTGTTTGATGTTATCCGATGTTGGCAAAGATAGTTTTCAGATTCATTTGATGTGTATTATTTTCCATTATCAGTGCAAATAGACCCAATATGAGATTGTGCATCATTTTCAATCCATTTATGAAAATTCTTGAATGTTAGAAAAGCATCAGATTTGTTCTTCAATAAATAAACCCAACACATTCTGGTGTAGTCATCAATAAATGTCATGATATATTTATTTCCATTTGCAGAAGGAACAGGAATTGGACCACATAAATCTGAATGAATGACTTCAAGTTTTCTATGTGCTCTTGAATGGGAATCTTGAAAAGACTGTTTGCTATTCTTTCCTAGAATGCAAGCATCACATTGCCTAAGTTTCCTAGGAATTGTAGGAAAACCAGCAACACCATTTTTCTTCAACAAGCGGAGACTGTCATAGTTCAAATGTCCAAATCTAGCATGCCATAATAAACTTAATGGAAGTGTACCTTCTTCATGATGAGAATTGTATGAGAAATGATGTGCACGAGCAGAGGTTCCTTGCAGCTTGAGAAGCCTTTCTTCTTCTATTCCCCTCATGACAAATGAGTGGTCAGATGCTTTTCTTACCTCAAGCTTTCCATAAAACATATGAATGGAGTGACCTTGCTGGCGGATGTGGACCAAGGATAGCAAGTTTCTCTTGGGCTCTGGGAGATATAGAACATGATGTAGAAGAAAGTCTGTAAAACCAGGCAGTTTAAGCCTGATTGTGCCAAGCCCTGATGGCTTGATTTTTTATTGGTCTGCAAATTATACTGCTCCATTAACATTATCAGTGAAATCTTCAAAAAAAAAAATTCTATGGGTCATGTGGCAGGTTGCTCCTGAATCAAGCAACCAATAACTTTTCCAAGAAGCAAGTGAACCATTAAATAAATCTTCATTTACTCCAATGTTACATTGTGCCACAACATAGTGAGCAAATTCAGGTGCTTTACCTTTGTGTGTATCATCAGTTTTACCTCTCTGTTGGCTTCTTTTCTTCTCAATTGTGTCCCATGGTAGCTTTCATGTAGAGGCATCATGTGATCCATTTCTTTTGCAGCGTATGTAGTGAAAATCTGCCTCTGAGTTATCTTCCTCTTCCTCTTCGACCACCTCTTCCTCTTGTAGAATCTTGAGCAGGATGTTTTTCTTTATGAGCAAGGCACACAGCCTCTTCAGAAGATTTAGGGATTGTTTCTTTCCAAAAGCTTTCTCTTTTTCAGCAAACTTTTTCACAAGAGAGTCAAAGGTGATATCTTTGAGATTTCCATTTGCTTGCAATGACTCAAGATAATTGGAGTAAGTAGGATAAAGTGCCTTGAGAAAAGTGATAAGAGGAATATCCAATTCAACCTTAGTGGATTTGATATCATACATTATAGACTTTACTTTCGATGTAAGAGGAAGAGGATCATTATTTTGCAATTCAAGTGTGAAGAGTTT
Organism: Pinus taeda; assembly: GCA_000404065.3. Taxonomy (NCBI): domain Eukaryota; kingdom Viridiplantae; phylum Streptophyta; class Pinopsida; order Pinales; family Pinaceae; genus Pinus; species Pinus taeda. The sequence continues at coordinate 416,340 of APFE031396035.1, read as the reverse complement.
AATCATGAGTTGAACAACTTCAAGTGCAGAATGTGAGTCATAGATTTCTTTAAACTTTTGTAAGGATTCAAAGGCAGTTGAATATGATGAACTATGGCGACTCATCTCTTCATTTACAGATGCTGCGATTAATGCATAAGCTTTGCTATTCTTGTTTTCCCAAATGACGAGCTCTTTGTCTGAGGTAGGTTGTACTTGGTGAGCTCCAGTATTGTAGCAATAATGCTACAATTTCTGAGGCTTCCTGTCTCTCATTTTATCAACCCGGTTGTTCGTACAAACTTGGAAGCGACGGTGCTATATGCACAAATACTAGCTCTTGTCGCAGCTGTCACTTGGTCAGCTGGCACAAGTCCGCTAGGGCTCAAGCCAACTTCTATAGGCTCACAGAAGAAGCTTTATCAATGATGGACGAAAGCTAGCTCAAAGGAGGCTAAGCTAATTGACAAAAATGAACTAAAAGTAAATCAAAGCATGTAACCCTAGGAAACCCTAATTTGACTAGTCTAATCTATATAATGCAATGAGGATGAGTAATACTTCTACCGATGCCGCTACTACATCTAACAAGTGGAAATGCATGAGTCTAAACTACTGACATTACAAAGGACATGTTTTTATACTTTTTCATTAAGTAGGTGGAGTGATTGTGTTTTGGTTACTTATTAGGGGTTGATTGTGCAGATTGGATGGAGAAGGAAGGAAAGCGTGGGACAGGTTGGGGAGGCTAGGTGAGGTCCCTATGGACCCTTGGCATTCATCCACAGAGGTTTTCCACATTCAGATGCTCAGAAACCGCATGAAAGACCTCCTACAGGATGTCTGCAGGGGATTCTACAGGAAACTCAGGGTCTTCTACAGGAAGTCTCTAAATTGCTATAGGATGTCTCTGAATTGCTACAGGATGGTCTACCGTGGAGGACTGAGGTGAGGGAAAGGTGATGGACGGGTAGGAAGGGATGTGAGAGATAGGGATCAGGCTGGTGATGGCTCAGGAATGGAAGGATGAGATGGGAAACAAGTGTAGGGAGCGTGTTGGAGTGATGGATGTGAAAGGTCAAGGAATGAGGCTACGTGAGGATTAGGAGATGTTTAGGAAAGGGCAGAACGCAGTGTAAGGAAAAGAAATGTGGTTGCATGCAAGGTCAAAACAGAAGGGATGGCAATGAACGAGATGGAGAAGAGTGTAAATGAAACAAATGACCAAAACTGTTTATCAAATCGGAAAGGCATCAACCTTCACTAAGTGTACCGTGATTTTATTGAACAGTGATCCAAAACGCAAAGAGAAATACGTATGGGACTGTGATGAAGAGATGTGTGGTTCGTGTAAATGACAAGGAAGCATCTAAATCCAAATCATAACTGTATCAACCAAATTCATGCGTATTTTTGGTGGTCTGCTATGGACTGCACCCCAATCTTCAAACGAGATGGCAGTGAGCCTTAACAAATGATTTTGCTGGAGCTCCAATGGATGTCATGTATCATTTGCTACACTAACCAAGTGAAAGTAATTGTACCATAAACGAAATCTATCTAACTCATAAGAAAATCGAATTACAAGACTGCCATTCAAATTGCATGTGCAAATGAAACTCAAAATGCTGGAAAAGAAATAGAAACAATACTACAACAGAGGGGATCTATGGCTCTCAGGTTGGGCCCTAACCTGAGAGCTATAGTCTCCTAATAAAACTCAGGAATCGATCACAAACTGCCCTCTTTATTAATAATTCAACGTCATGCCAAACTGGCTTACAGCAAAAGAAAACAAAACTGGACTGATTCCAATATGATATGACAACCCAAGAGATTCAACAACCTATCTAAGGCTACGGCCTCCATATTTATACAAAAAAAATGATGATCCGCCAAGTAGCCTTGATTCTAGGAGCTCGACTGTCCAACTGAAGTTTAACTGCAGATTCGTGAGGCAGTCAACAATTGATGACTGTTGTTCCTGTAGGACAGCTGGCTACTTCTGAGGCTCAGAGGGGAGATTGATTGGAGCTTGGAGTTCTCGGTGGGAATCACGAGGAATGCCCCAAGACCGTGGACATCACTCCACAAAATCAGCAGAGCCACCTCATGTCTCCTTGTTCCTCTTGCGTTGTCTCTTGCTCCCCTTTCTAATGCCAAAACCTGGAATCACAATGCATTAGTCACGTAGATAAAGTGTCTAACCTTCCTCCTACAAACAACATGAAATAACTAAGAAATGCATGCATAAGCAAATAAAGATGAATGGTTTGAGCAAGTAAAGCAGGCCAAAATGAGCCCGAATTGTACCAAAATTGGGGCTCATCAAACGCCATTCCTCAGAACCTGAGGCCACCACCGGACTTGGCCTTGATCAAATTCCCCGATGGTTTTGATTCAGATATGGCATATCAGTTAAGAGAAAGAGCACCCCCAAGTCTAGCAGACATAAAGAATATAGCTTTCAGTGTGGAGGCAAACCTGATTGCTAAGAGAACCAGAGCTAAAAATGAGAGGAGAACAACCTTTAAAGAGGAACCTTCAGCTTTCGAGCAAAATCTAGATGCAATCATGAAAGGTATGGAGAGGTTAGGAGATAGATTTGAGACCATTGAGAGAAAATCCTCTTGGGAAGGACAGACAAGCAACACTACTAGGAATCCTAATTTTAGAAAAAATCAAAACCCAAATGCTGGGAGGGTTGGTCCTGATCAAAATATCAGACCTCCATTTCAAGAAAGCTATGCAGAGGCCTCAACCTCTAATGAACAAATAGAAGATCCCCACATCAATCTAATGGGTTTGGACAGCGAACAGTAAGTATTCTTAACACAATATGATCAACAAGCCCAAGAATGCAAACAATTTCAAACAAAATCTGGTGAGTCATTTGATTCCAGAGAAGGGTATGATACAACAGTCTATGAGGTACACAAACAATATAAATTAAGAAGCAGAACCGTAGATGTGCCTGAACTTACCAAACCAACACATGCCAAACTGCCTAGGAAATCTAGTGATAAAGCTGTCTTAACAGAGTCCTCAGATAAAAAACTCCAAAGGGAAGTCATAGTGGAAGATGTATCTGATGTACAGCCTTCAGTGAATCCCTCATCTACACCCTTTCTTTCAACAGAACTCTTGCATAAGCCCCAAGAAAGGGAGCACAACTCAGACATACCTCATAATAATGTACCTGCTCAAGAGAAGGTCACCCAAAACTCAGCAGAAAAAGAAAAATTTGCTACTCCAAATATAAAGTTTCAGATGGAAAATCCTTTCAATTTAGAAACAGAAATTGGCAAGCTAAAAATAGCCATTCCTCTTTCTGAACTGGCCAAACATGAGGTCTTTAGACAACAAATCAATAGGTCATTACAAGTACCAGAGAATAGGGATGCAGTTAATATTCTGGATGATTAGCCAGAACTGATTTTTGGCTCAGAAGTCAATGGAAAATCAGTGGATGGAGGTATACCTCCATTTTATGTGAGCCTAAACATTCATGACAAAGTGCTACACAATGCCATGTTTGACTCAGGTGCCTCCCATAATCTAATGCCCAAGTCAGTAATGGAGAAACTTGATCTAGACATCACAAGGCCTTATAAAGACTTGTTTTCATTTGATTATAGCCAGGTACGATGTCTAGGCCTTATCAAGGACCTTTGTGTATCCTTAGTCCAATACCCAGCTAAAACGAGTTTGATGGATGTGGTAGTAGCTGACATTCCACCCAAGTATGGTATGCTTTTATCCAGATCATGGGGTGCCAAACTCCAGGGGTCTTTGTAGCTAGACATGTCATATGCCACAATTTCAGTCTTTGGCCAGCCAAAGAGACTATATCGAGAAACATTCATGAAATATGTGGTCAGCAGCTAGGAGAAGCCCCAGAACTTTCCAATATACTCCATTCATTCAGACCTAGACTCATTTATATTATACAATGCTGATATGTGTCCCAAAAATGAGGTCAAGCTCCTAAAAACAACAAAAACAAGAAACATAAACGAATAGTCTAGTGCCCAAGATCAAAAGATCATTGATGTGATTAACACAACAAAGCCAACTAATATATCACATGAATTACAGAAGCCAGACCTGCCCACTAAAAAAATTTGTAAACCCATCGAAAGAAACATTGATCAGGAAATCTTGTGGTATTTGGAATTTGATGGGTCAGTAAACAAGCTAGGAGCAGGGGCATGGGTTTGGATACAAAATACACAAAATTACCATGCTCTAGGTCATGCATATAAGCTTAACTTCAAATGTACAAACAACATGGCCGAATATGAAGCCCTTTTTCTAGGTCTCAAACTGATTAGGAGTCTTGGAGTGACCAAAGTTTCCATTTTAGGTGATTCAGATTTAATTATATAGCAGATGAAGGGAAATTTTGTCACAAATGATCTCAAGCTAAGGTCTTACAGGATAGTAGCAACTGAGTTACTCAGCAGCTTCTTGGAATTTCAGCTCACCAAAATACCTAGAAGCCATAATTTACATGCACATAGTTTGGCAACTTTTGCAAGCACCTGTAAACTTCCTTTTGCACCTAACCACCAGTTCACTGCTGAGATTAAACACAGGCCTGCTATCCCAGATAATATAGAGAATTGGCAAGTATTTTAGAATGATACACAGATAAATAATTTTTTAACCATGAAAGAAGAATTCTCAAGCATAACCATAGAAACAAGCACTAGGGATGATCAACAACAAATTGATGAACTTAAAACTAATATATCAGTTGAAACAACAGATGTGATGTTACATCCAACAACCTTTGACTGTGCCAAGTTGCAGAAGCTAAAACAAGCAGACTTTGATGAAATCATTGAAGAAGAATCTGAAGTAATTCAACTAAAGGATAATTTCCTGACCACAAGTCTTACTCCTTTAGAAGACATTTTTTACTCAAATGACATCCCTAAGAAACCAAAGATGCAACCCATAAACGCAGAAATTGAGGAGTGTAATATTGGGACCACTGAAAATCCCAAAATGATAAAGCTTTCTAGAACCTTACCTCCTGAAAAGAAATCAGAATACATTGAATTGTTTAAAGAGTTTCAAGATGTGTTTGCCTGGAGTTATGAAGACCTCAAATCCTATGATACTTCAGTCATCCAACATACTATACCCTTGAAAGAAAACTAGAAACCTTTTAAACAAAAGTTGAGGAGAGTGAATCCAGTCCTTCTTCCCCTAATTGAAAAGGAAGTGAAACGAATGTACGAAGCTGGAATTATTGCACCTATAAGATTTTCTGAATGGATTTCAAACCTTGTACCCACAAGAAAGAAAACTGGGGAGATAAGACTTTGTGTTGACTTGAGAAATTTGAACAAAGTCTCTCTCAAACACCACTACCCCTTACCGAAAATGGATCACATCTTACAGAGGGTAGTGAGAGCTTCAAGGATCTCACTATTAGATGGTTTCTCAGGATTCAATCAGATTCTAGTTCACCCAGATGATCAAGATAAAACAGCTTTTACTACACCTTGGGGAACCTTTAAATATGTCAAAATGCCTTTTGGACTCAAGAATGATGGAGCCACATTTCAGAGGGCAATGGACATATCCTTTGCTAAGGAAATCCATGACTTCTTAGTCATATATCTTGATGATCTCACAGCTTTCTCAAAATCAGACCAAGAACATTTAAAACATCTCAGACAAGTGTTCTTAATTTGTAGAAAATATGGCATATCTTTGAACCCAAAGAAATCACTATTTGGCCTAGAAGAAGGAAAACTCCTAGGTCATATAATTTCAAAAGATGGTATAAGAATTGACCCTCATAGGATTCAAGCTATCCTTCAAGTCCCTAATCCAAGAAACATCAAAGAATTGCAAGCTTTTCTAGGAAAGATCAATTTCCTAAGAAGATTTATTCCTAACCTGGCCGAACTAATAAGATTTTTGAGTAACATGCTCAAGAAAGATGCCAAAGTCAAATGGACAGTAGAAGCCAAGCAAGCCTTTGAGAAAATTAAGGTAGCTTTAACAAGAACACTTGTTCTCACAAGTCCTAAATTTGACAGAGACTTTATGATTTTTTCCTTTGCATCTAAACATACAATTGCTGTTGTCTTATTACAAAAGGATGACTCAAGATGTGAGAAACCCATTGCTTTTTTCAGCAGAGCCCTTAGAGATGCCCCACTTAAATACCAGATCATGGAAAAGCAAGCATATGCCCTTGTAAAGGCCATAAAAGATTTCAGAGTTTACATCTTGTTCTCTCACATAATTGCATATGTTCCCAATGCAGTGGTCAAATACATTTTAACTCAAGAGGGAATTGAAGGTAAAAGGGGCAAATGGATAGCCAACATTTTGGAATACGACATAGAGATTAAGCCAACAAAACTTATAAAAGGACAAGGGCTAGCTAAGCTAATGACTGAAACCAATTTCAAAGCCCTTGACATCAATGAACTGGATAACGAACAGGAGATGGCAACTCCACAGATCAATCAAGCCTTCTTAAAATCACCTTGGTATGCTGACATATGTTTTGTATTGTTAAACCTGCAAGCTCCTCCAGGGTTATCCAGAACCAAAAAGAGATTTTTGAAAATGAAAGCCTCAAAGTTTTGTATCATAGATAATGTATTATTTTGGAAAAATCATGAAGGTATTCTGCTTAATTGTTTAACCTTGGATGAAACTGATAAAGTTCTTAGAGAATTTCATGCAGGGGATTGTGGAGGGCACCTATATTGGAAATCAACAGCTGATAAAATCCTAAGGGCTAGATTTTATTGGCCCTGCCTATTTACTGATACAAAAAAGTTTGTAATTTCATGTCATAAATGTCAGATCTTTGAAGGAGAGAAAAAGTTGTTTCCTTTACCCCTCAAACCCATTTCAACTGAAAAACCATTTCAACAATGGGGTTTAGACTTCATTGGGGAAATTCACCATTCATCCTCTGGCCAGCATAGATGGATTTTGACAGCTAAAAATTACTTTACCAAATGGATAGAGGCCATACCTTGTAGACAAGCCAATGACTCAATCATCATACAATTCCTAAAGACCAATATCTTGTCTAGATTTGGCTGCCCAGAAAAGATCATAATAGACAATGCAGCTGCCTTTAAATCCAAAAGAATGATCAGTTTTTGTCACAAATATCATATTACCCTAGGTCATTCCACAGCCTATTACCCTCAAGGCAATGGCCTAGCTGAGTCCTCCAACAAAAGCCTCATCAACATCATCAAAAAGATCTTGCAGGAGAACAAAAAGAATTGGCATAAGTAGCTGGTAAATGCACTATGGGTAGATAGATTGACCACTAAAAGATCTATTGGTACAAGTCTATATGAATTGGTATATGGTGTAGAAGTTGCTTTCCCTTCATCCCTTGGGATCCCTGTGATCAAATTACTGCAGGAAATACAAGCAGAACCTAATGACATCCAGAGAAGGATCAATCAAACAATTCATTTGCAGCAAACAAGGGAAGAAGTGTATCATAGAACCCAGTTTCTACAAGAGAAGCTGAAAAATATGTTTGACAAAAGAACAAAATCTGAAGACTTCTTTATAGGAAACAAAGTACTAAAATGGGATTCTAAGAGGGAAGACAAAGGGAAACATGGAAAATTTGATTTTATTTGGAAAGGACCATTTGTAATTCAAGCTGTGTAGGGGAATAACACCTTTTTTCTAAAGAGTCTGGATGGTTCAAATAATGAGGAAGGCCCAGTGAATGGGAGAATGCTCAAGCACTACTATGATCCATGAACACAATACAATTACATATTGTACATAAATATGTGTATTTTCAGCATTTTTCATTTACAGCAGTTAGATAGAGAACCAAGTACAAAAATTTTTGAAGAAAGATCAGCGAAAGTTATCAAGTATGGCATATATGTTAGATGTTCCACAAACAAATCTAAGGAAGGTCTAGAGAACAGAGAACTAATGATAAGCAGTCATACAAACCAACAAAACACAAATTGGTAATTATTGCACAAATCAAGGCAAGGGATACTGCATACAGGTTCATAAGATTCAGATCAAAGGTGTCCATGATAAGGAAGGTTCACTGCAGCAAGAATTGAGAAATAAGGCCATCTGACCTGATGTTCTTGGCTTTCCATCAGGAAAAGCCATCCCCAAGTGGAGCCACTGTTAGGTTCCTATACCAATAGGTTTCATTTTTCATGATTGATAGTGGAAGGGCTAAATATGTTCATCATTGCATGTTGCAAAGGTTCCATATTTTGTATACAGACTAGGAAAATTAAAAGATGAAAAGAGGGTATGCCTTAAAAGAATAATCAAAAAGCAATCAAATCAATTGGTCAGAAAGAATAGTGAAAATGAACCCCAAATCAAAGACCAGGAAAGTGGCCAGTCAAAATGCCACTACTATCTTATTGGCAGCATCACAATGTGCAAATACTATTGCTAATCATACTTTATGGATGGCCCAACAGTTCAATCTGGACCATGCCATGTTTAAATTGCTTGTTGCAGAATAGAGAATAATTCATGTCCAAACAGCTCAAGCTTGGCAAATGACTAGCTAGGTAGAGAAATGAAGGAGCCCAACTACTTAATCTGGGTCCTTGGAAGAGATAAGGGTAGATTTAGATAGGAGGGTAGTCAAAAGAAAAGAGGATAATGAGGGTTTTCTAATTCAAGTGCAGCCAATTCAAGTGAAGAAAAAATGTTAGGATTATTAAGCTGGGTAGGTAGTGTGAGGTTGCAGAAGTAAAAAGGCCATTACCATTTGGCTTATCAAAGAAGAACTCATCCCATTCAGGGTATTAGCACCATGGCAGAGATCTGATGACATAACAATGGAAGCATGTCTAATTTCCCCTTTTTCCCCCAAAGATCATTTACTAACACTCCCCAAAGACCTTGGGATCTGCCCAACAGTCTTATTTCACTGCATTCCAGTACCAATTCCAAAGTCAAATTCTCAGTTGACTAAAGGAAAAGAAGCCACATTTCTTGTGTAAAAATCATCATTTTGAATTCCACTCATTTTCGATGTCTAAAGTTTCATTTCATAAGCTTAGCATTTTCCCCTGCATTTTTCGCCTCACAAAGTCATATTAACAGTTAATTTTATTATTTAGCTCCTTAACATTGTTCCCTTTCCATAGTTCTACAAAAAACTATATAAAATCCCAAAAACATCTATTTAAATACCCCACCCTTAGCAATATAGCTATAAAAGTCATATCGTGGGGAATACTTAGTCCATCCGGGACTAGTATTAACCCTCCATTGCCCTAAAACTATGGGATTTGATTAAAACCCTTCGTTGAAATCAAGTAACCATATTGCCCCCCGCGCTAATGTTCCAAGGTTATATTTATATGTTGAATTAAACATAAGCGAGCACGTTCATAATAAATCCTCACTAAACCTAAGTCTAAACCCCCCCCCGCTCACATTTTTATTACACAATTGGCGGGCCCCGTGCTTTAACCTACTACCACCACGTATCCCCCGCCAGCCGTCCAATGATCCGCCCTCTGGATCCAAGGGTGGGCGGTCTTTTTCACTAGCAAACAGGCGTATGTTTAGCGTCCGGGGGATTGGTGGTTTCCCCACCGTACCCCCGCCACACGTCGCCTTCCCGGGGTGTTCGGAGCCCCCTCCCCCGATACAATTTATGACCGAAGGGTGGTGCGGGGAATACTGGATACCACCCTCCGCCCATTGACGTCATGCCCACGTCACCTATGACGTCGCCGCCGCATCCCCGCTGCTACTCCACGTTGATCCCACGTCATCCACCCGCGTCCGCGACCTGCCACCGTGTCACCGCCACGTCGCCATCCTCGTCAGACGCCACGTCATCCTGTTGTACCCAGAACCCGCCAATGACGTCATGCTGACATCATCGTCGAAAAGCACCAAAGGTGCCAAAAAGTCCCAAATTTTCATAAAACGACGCGAAAGGACTGTTTTGTGTCATTTTCATTGGTCGTTTGGGAGCGTTGTGCATGCGGACTACGTCGTTTTGCTTCCTAAACCTGGAATTTACTCGCCCAAGCTGCTGCAGCCCTCGAATTTGACTCAATTTCTCGTCATTGTACCAGTTCAATGCCCTTGGAGCTGTAAAAACCAGGTATTTGCCCACAGTCAACTTATTTCACCCCTGTTTTCACCATTTTCTCCAATTTACCTGCATAAAATTCTGCAAGCTCCCACACTAAAGGCACTTATCCACCTAAATATTGCCTAAATTCCCTGGTAAAACTCCTGCTCCAACAAACTCAATAAACCCGCGCCCTTCGGCGAAATTCACCATCAAAAATTGATTTTAAAATATGAGCTGCCGATAGAATTCAATACAGTTGTACATTGATCCCTCTCACTAGAATTTCTTCTACAAAGGTCCAGCTACTTGGCTCAAAAGCAAGTTGTTTCTCTCTGCAGATTTCCCCACAGTAATCAGCCCAATAAAAAGTCCGTTAAAACTCTGAAAATTTGCCTCTATCATAATTACAGACAGCTAAAGCCACTATCAAATACAAATTCTCTTTGCAGTCTGCATTAATTATACTGAATCCTAGCCCCAAGTATCAACACAGAAAATATCTCAATATGGCTGCCCCAGCTGCTCTAGATGTTGCTCCTATCAATACACCTAACAAGGAGCTTGAAGCACTGCCTTTAGTTGACAGTGATTTCCTCATTCAAGATTTTGTTGGAGACAGAAACCACTTGCAGACCTTCTGCCAGCTGAGGAATAGATACTTAAGCAACAGTGACATGTATGGCATCTGGGAGTCAAATTTGCCCATCTATTTCTTGCCTTCTGTGAATATTTTCCCTGAAATAATTCACCTCTGTGCTGAAAATTATGACCTAAGCCTCAGAGCTGTCAAGTCTCCATCTGGGAGCATACTTTTTCATATTACTCCTGATTCCATCAATCAGATGCTCAATTTCAAGAAGACCCAACTGCTCTTCCCTTTTTCCATAAAATACCTGCTAGAGGAAGGCCCCAAACTCTCCAGCACTGAGATTGCTGCAATTTCCAAGACATTCATGAGAGCAGACCGCCAACCTACTGGGCCACCTCCTTTCCTGTATATCAATTTCAATGAGGTAGGCAAGCTGCTTATAGCCATGATATCCTTTATGCTGGGTTTCTCAACAAGTGAGCATATTGATGAAACAGTGTTGGTCCTTTTGTCTGCATATAGCCTTGGAAAGCCTCGTACTGTGAAATACAACTATGCCAAGTTCATTGCCAATAAAATGCATGACCAACTGCTAAAGCTGGACAGGGAGGCAATATTCAAATATTCATCATATATCTATCACTTGTTCATGTACTATCAGACAGATTGCTTCCAATGCCCCATCAAAAAGCTGGATTCACAGGGTGAAAGGAGGTCTGTTATCTTTTGGTCTTCAGTTTTTCATCAAGTTCAGAACTCTCCCTATTCTTACTGTGAGTTCATTGACCAATTTGTTTATCCAGTTTCATGCCTTTTGAAAAGAACTCCTCCTAGGTTGTCATATGACAAGTAGAAAATATTGCAGTTGTCCAAGAATTACAAAATAGGTGATTGGTATCTATACCAAAATCACACTGTCATGAAGATCTATGGTTGTGAGCTCTGTCCCTACAGGCTCCCTAGATATGTACCCATGAGATTGTTTTCCTTGGAATACTATAGGAAACTCATTAATTCAGATCTTACCCATTTTCATAGTGCCAAGAAGAAAGCCAACCTGAAATTCAAAGACCATCTAGGCCCCTTCATCATGAACAAGAAAGATGGTTGGCAAGAGGCTGATCAAATACTGGGGCAGCAGTTTAAACTAAAAAGGAGTTTCTGGTGGGTCCCTTATGACCCTAATGGCTTTATCAGTGCTAGAAGAGTCAAATATAGGCTGTTAGCCTATAAGCATTGTCCATATCCACAAATTGAGCAATATGCCAACAAAGATGAGTGGGTGCCAAGCACATTAATTGAAGAATTCACTCAAGAAGAGATAATGGAGAAAAATGTCAAAGATTTAGAAAAAACTCTTGACTTGGATTCTGTTCACCAGGTGACATTCAAGCTGCTACTCCAAGTTGGGGAAGGCACCTCCACAGCCGCAGCTACACAAACTGCCCAGCAAGTATCTACAACAACAACAGCTACAGGAAATGGAAAGGAAGTGATGGATGCACAGCAGGAGACAGAGACAGAAGAACCCACCACTTCCAAAGATCAGAGTCACGGGCAAGCCCCTCTATAGCAAACTGAAACATCACAGCTTCCAATCTTGCAAACTCCTCTTAATGAGGAAAGAGGTAAGAAACGGGATATAGAGGAGGCCACACCTCCAAGTGGGTCAACACAGCAACCAGAAGCCAAGAGGCCAAGAATTGACCCTCAGGCTGAAGAACAAAACAGTGAAGAAATGGTAGAGAGCCAGAACAAAGAGAGAGAGTCCAGCAAGCAAACTGCTACCAGCTCATTCCAGCAAGAACAAGGTATGCAGCATAGTATAGAGGTGTCTTCTTCCAGGTAGCAGGGCAAGCAGCCAGCTGGTATCAAAGGAACTTTTATGGAAATTAAGGCACAAAATGAACTTTTAAGAGTACAACTTTATGATCAATTCTTAAAAACAACACCCTCCAAGCAACAAAGATTAATGGCAGCTTATGATATCAAGGAGGACAAGATGATTTTTACTCATTTCAAGCCTAAATTCCCAAACCCAAATCATCTGCAAACTACACAAAGACAAATTTGGAAGTCCTCTCTAAGGACATACATCCCATGGATCAAATTGAACTGCATAAGAAAACAGGGGAAATGGTTTATGCCACACTTGAAGACAGGGCCATGCTGGCCCATCAGTTAAAAGAATCATTGAAGAACACAAATACTCAATTAGATCTGGAAAGGATGTCCTCTACTGCCAAGGATAACCGAATAAAAACTTTGGAGGACATAATTGTTGATCTAGGACACAATCCTAAGGATCCAAAGGGTATCAAGGCCCTTATGAAGAAGAAGGAGGATGATATTGCTGCACTCAGAAAGCAGGCAAAGCTACCTGCAACTATTCACCCTCAAACTGCAGAACTTGTACAGCAAAAAGAGGTTGATGACACCATGGATTTGCTTATAAAGATGAATCAAAGAATACTATAGATGGAGGGAGAATTGGAGAAAGCCTTGCAGGATAAACAAGGGGAGTCAACTTCCCAACCACCTCAAACATCTACAACTCTTGGCCCTGCTCCTCCTACACAAACAACAACAACCCTTCCTGCCATTCCAATACCTACAACGACTACATCAACTACAGATGCTACAGCAGCAACAACAGTAGCACCAGAATCTAACATGAGTATGGATGACCTAATGAAGGTTGTCAAGGAGCTCGAAATTCAAGTGACAGAGGTAAAAGAGGCCAAAGATAGGCTGGCCAAGCTAGAAGCTAGCTATGACAAGTCCAAAATGACAGTGGCCGAGAAGCAAAGGGAATTAAAAGCCCTAGAGACCAGAGTGAAGGCCTTAGAAAAAGAACTATCTCTAGACAAATCTCTGGCTGAGATTAAAAAGATTTTGTGGGCCAAAATTGGCCAATCAATCAATGTCCAATGGTGATCAATACAAGCCATACATGAGAAAATTGAATTAATAGGCATAGCTCAACTTGAAATTCAAAAGGCCAGAGCAGCATTAGGGATTACGCCTGAGCAGGCCAACAAGATGATTCATTTCCTTAACACTCACACCAAGGAAGAATTGGCAGCACTGGATATACACAGTCGAACAGACACTATCCTCACAGCAAAGAAAGTGCTGACCTTGAGAAATTTTACACAGACTCTGGAAAGGAAATGTCAAGAGATGCAGGCAGAAGTAAATGATTTTAGGACAAAAATAACAGCATTGCAAAGCATAGGATTACCCAGCCTAGTGACTGGTGTTGGAAAACTACTATCATGTGAACAATACACCACCAGAATCAACAATTATGTTGAAAATCAGATAACAGCATCTACCAGCTCCACGGAAGAAGCAGGACCTCCCTCTGGGCAATCTCTATATGATAAATTGGAGAGTCTATTTTTTATTGAGCATGAGATTAATCATCTATTTGAAGTGCCTCCAAATTTCTATAGATATATTGAAGCAGATGAAACACTCATAAAGATAAGGAGACATCAGCTACCTCCAGCTGATTGGTGGCAAGAAATGCTAGAAGTATTGCCCAGGTAATTTTGGTCTACTCTTCCTTTTGTAAGCTTCATGGTCCCAGTCACAGTACAGGTCAGCAAAGAATCAAACACACAGGTACTACATAAAGCATTTAGACATCATGCTCAACAAACGCAGATTAAAGACGCAGCTACAGCCAACTTTGTTAATCCAAAAAGTCAAAGATCGTCTGACAAAAGACAGCTGCCATACCAATATTAACTGTTGCAGTTATTTCTTTCATTTATTTCTGTAAGAGAGTTGGTGACGTAATTTATTACACAATGACTCATCATCTAGATATTTTATCTCCTATTTTTGTATATATATCCCCCCATAGAACGTATTGGGGGTCGGTTATGGTGAATATCTCTCTGAAGAGCTGCATTGTATATCTCAGACTTTTTGCTAATATAAATTTCTGGTGAAGTTCCTGGTCTCTGTACTGCCTGAAGATAGAAATGAAGGACTATGTTACGCTGCAAAATTCCTGTGTCATTTAATGGAACAATAAGTTATTCTGAACCGTGTTTTGTCTTTCTGTGTATGCATAAATTTCACATATGTTTCATGATCATAGCAACAGGGAAAAAGAATATCTTAGGACTTGTTTAAAAACACCCTCTGCTCAATCTATGTTTCTAAATATGTTTTCTTCAGAATTAGCCATGGATATGAATTCTTAATTGCTCATATTTAAACTGATTCTCTCACTGTGAATACTGTTTAGGAATTATTAACTACTCTCAAACAATATTCTCACTTTCTCCCTCAGTCAGCATAGTGGAAGATTCTTTACTACCTTTCACTCCCTGATTTCATGCTCTCAACTACCAAATTTGAAGAATTGTTCATTAATGCCTATCTGGCTTTGCAGCAATACCCTTCCCTCAAAGAAATTCTTCAGCAGTACACCATCATGAACTCCATTGCCCAATGGCTCAAACTGTTCTGTAATCTATACACCAGCTCTGTTTGAATTCACCACCTAACCAAATCTAAAACAAAATCAGTGCCCCATAACTAGCCTAAAATCACCCCCAAAACAATGCTAAATTATAAAGAGAGAGACCTCTCTGGTTGCAGGTAGGCTAGGACTTGTAACTAAAAGACTGGTTAGTTGTTACCTCGGCCGTATTCCCTATAGGAAGCAGGGAACAACCTGACCGATAACAGGCTTTAGCAAGATGTCACCATGGAGTGCATGCACATTATCACGAATGACCAAGCTTGGCATCAACTCACCACCTTCACCATCACAAGCATGTCAAAGAGGCTGTCTAATCACAATGGACCAAGTGTCAGTGATGTCTTGCATGGATTGCTCAAGCCATTTTGTCTCACATGGGCACATGTGCATTTTAATGTAACTTATTGTCAAGTGGAAGTTCAAGTGTCAATAGTTGGATGTAAGAGTCACAGAGTACATGAAGAGTCATGAGGGAAAGGGGAATGTCAAGAGTCACCCCACCCTTTGCTATAAATAGTCCCTCATAACTCATTGTATAGGCTTTTGGTCAACCAATCTTCTGATAAGACTATCTTAGAGAGAGTTTGGATAGTATTGTAACGAGCCTTGGCTTCTCCATTGCGTAGAGCTATTATATCTCTTTGGAGGAGCAGGTGGTTGTGGTTGTAACATTCCGTTATCGAAACTAGAGGTTGGACATGGATGTATTGTATGACTGGAACTTACACTTATTAATATAATAGAGCGAACACGTTTCATGCATATGTTGTATTTTATTCTTTGCTATATGGTTTACTCTAAATGATATATTTATTTGTTTTCTTACACATGCATGTATGGAATTTTCTATGTATGTGTGTATGAATCTTTTTGAAATGTGTTGCTGGTTTGAGCACCACTTTGGATTTCTAGCTAACTTGCCTTCCATGTTGTGATGCATCTTTTCTCATGTGTTCCCTTCTTAACTCTGTGATATCACAGGTTTCCAAGGGGCGCACTCATCTCAACCCCTATGTGTTTGAACCTCTTATGCACCTTCCTTGGCTTGCTGCAGCTATCACACCCTTGCTACCAACAGAGACATCTTACTTTCCTCAGTGCGAAATTGTGGTCAAGGCATTACTGTACGACCCACTACTGGGACTCCTACACCAAACGGTCTTAGGTCTAATTGGGACTTATTACCGGGGAGATCCCCTTACATGTTGGCGGGTCCAACGCCGTCAACAATCTAGTAATTACAAATTGTCAAACATCATATCCTTGTGCTTGCACATATGCTTTCATCCTTCCTTTCCAAAGTGCATAATTTTGTCCATTAAATATTGGGACTCCGATCTTTGTGAAATCCATGATATACCTTCCAGTGGTTAGATTGCTTGTGAAGGAACCTAGCTCTAATACCAATTGTTTGAAATACTAAGATGGGGGTGAATCAATATTTCACTTCAATCAATTAATTTTAATTTCATAGAGCATTAATTATCATTAGTATTAGATTAAAACATAAATAAACAACACCATTCAACAATGCACATATTGAAGACAATACAAAAGAGGTTTTTAGGTGGAAACCCTTCCAGGAGAAAAACCACTAAACACTTCTTAACATAGGTATTCAAAATTTACATCACTACGAAGCTCCAACTTCCAATATTTTCATCGTCAATGACAACACCATTCAACATTGATCTGGGGGAGCGAGCAACCATTAACTAAAACAGATTTGATAAGGCGTGTTTTCTCTATATAGAGGAATTGGGAGGTAGGGTTCTAAAAGGATCGAGTAGCTAAAGTGTTGACAACATCATATTGCTGGGATAAGTGATGGTGATAATTGACATGAAAGTACCTATTAGTGTGAGTATTTTTTTCTAAATACTTGGTGAGTTAAGTCAATCTTTGAAACCCACTATCCAACACCTATCTAAAAATCACAATATTTCTAGCACCTTTAATTAACCCTACTTCCACTATCCCTTTGCTTTATGTTTTGGTATCATCATATTTAATTCTTTTGACCCTTCTCAAACACCATTAACTAAATCAATTTAATCTTCCTCATTTAAATTTTTATACTCGCATGGGTCCCTCTTTCCCTTTATCCTTATTGTAGTTAGATTTAAAAATCCCTTAACAATTAACAATTTACTATCCTAGCACATCACCATTTATTCTCTCTCGTAACTCTCTTTTTTCCAAATATATTCTATCCCTCCCATTGTTAACCCTATTTTTTATTACTTAAATATAATCTTTCTTTTTCATCTTTACTATTAACTGTGAGCTTTATAATATTATCAAAATATTATCAAGTAATTCTCTTCTTTAATGTTAATATATTTTTCAAATCCCTTTTATAAGTTATCCTAATTTAACTTTAAAATAATTTCTACCTAATTTTAATATTAATCTCCTTAAATTTCTCCCCTTTTCATTGTATTCTTATCACATTTATTTATCAAATGTAAACTTTCATTTTAGTCTTTAATATTAATTTGAGCTTTACGACATTATTAAGTAATTCTCCTCTTTAACATCAATATATATTTTGCAAATCCTTTTCCATAAATTTCTCCCCTGTCATTTTAATTTTATTAATTTTGACTTAAAATACTTCTTACTTTAATAATTATTTATTATTTATAATAATATTATATAAAATTATTTTTATAAATTAAGAAACTTAAATTTCTCTTCGTTTCACTCTAATCTTATTAGATTCTAACCTTATCGCTTTTAATTAATGGATAATATTAATAATTTATTATATTATGATAATAATTATTAAGCCTTATTTTTTACTTTAATATTTATTTGATTTTGGGTCAAATCTCACATTTGAGAGACGTATGTTTAATATTTTATTTAATATTATTTTAGGTCAAATTTCCAAATTTTTAAGGAATCTCTTCATTATTTAGTGATTAATTTCACTCTATTTATCCTAGTTTTACACCCATAACTACCAATAAAAGCTTTATGTGTCCCTCATGATGGGTGGAGCATCCACCTGAAACATCAGATGTTTCCTATATCACACAAAATTGTTTCTAGAAGAAAATTATCAACAACAATGATCTCCTTTTGTTAAAACCTACACATTCAGATCATAATGTTAGTTAAAATTATACATATTATACACATAAAGTTGTTCGGTCAATTATGCATATTATACACATTGTGCTTATGAAATTCATGAAAAAAAATTCATTGAGAAAAATGCACATATCCTAGGGAGAAGTGCATGCACTCAAGTGAAAATGTAGGCTAAATGCATGGAATGGTTTTTGTACATGTTAAGGAAGAATATACACACCTTGCTAAGAATAAATGCACATCTAAAACTATAAAAATGCACGCCCTTGATGTAATGAGAAAACCTATAATGAAGTAAACCCTAATTGATTCTTCCTTAGCCATATGAATGGTGCTCATAGAAATAAGAATGAAAATGAATGACACTCCATTATGAGATGATGATGTTGAATGGATTATAAAAAATGTGAATCTAATCATGATAAGTTTTTTGAAACATATTTAGGTATATGACCTAGTTACATTCGTTGTAATTTGTAACCTAGATTATGGGTTGTACAACATCCTTGAATCATTTTCATTAAGAATTAACAAAGAAAACAAAACATGGTCACAATACCCTAAATTCTATTTTCAAGCAATGCCATTTCCAAATATTTCATAAGCTCAATATATTAAGTCAACTACACATTCTTTTAAAGGTAACTATATACACTGACAAAATAACAAGTGGAATTGAATTTTGAGAGGAAGGATATGCTATAAACATGTATGAGTGTGTATGATGTTGTATTTATTTCATTCCTTCCTCTTAAAAGAAAGTATTTGATATTTGTTTATTATAAAGGAGAAGAATTATACAATAGGACTTCACAAGCCTCATGAACATAATAGGCCATGTGTAATAATTAAAACTATTAAAACAATCCCTGAGGAGCTTAATATAAGGCTACTAGCACTTAAGTGCATGAGCAAGAGCTATCTGATAAAGCAAGAGTGTTATTTGAATAGACCAAATCTAATGGCCCCTAATGATTTGAACCAACAGTTCACAATCATCACATTGCATTTAGCAGCATGATTGATAAAATAACAAAAGGGTCTAATACAATGATTTCAACTCATACCATTATTTTCCACACATCACATTTATAGTGATAGTGGGTTGAATATTACATTTTGGTACCACTCAAACTTCAAATGTAGACCTCTTTTTCTTACATTTGGCACCACATTTTCCCATTCCCTCACATCATTTTGTCAACTTTTCCAAAACTAATGTAAAAGTGCCAAGACCTTCACACTCTAGTTTACCTATAATTAGATAGGAATATACGATTGTACAAAATTCCTTCGAGTCAAAGAAATTTTTCTAATTAAACTTCTAGAACATTGTAAGATTTTTAAGCTTCTTATAAGATTTTTATTTGAAAATTTTTAGAAGAGAAAATGCATCGATCTCACTTTGATATGGCTTGATATCGATGCATTAAAGTGAGTTTGACAGGGAGTGTTGATGATATGGATAAAATTGATTGCTCCTTTATAAATTACAAAGTTGTTGTTGTTGTTGTTGTTGTTGTTGTTGTTGTTGTTGTTATTATTATTATTATTATTATTATTATTATTATTATTATTATTATTATTTGTGCCTCAACATTTATAATATGTCCAACTACTAGTGATTTCTTTCAAAATTGTGATTCCCCTTTATTAGTTTGCAATAAATGCATCTACAAAACCACTAGGGACACATCACAACTCAATGTGAAACAACATCAATGTTCTTGTCTCATGGGTGAATTTGGTCCCTAGGGGATTCATTATGCCTATTAGGAGGAACAACATGTCTATCGAGATTTATTGTGGCTACTAAAGTGCCTAATATTTGTGCAAAGGGTTTAATGTGCCACTTAAGGGTGTAATTTCATCTAGTGCAATGGCTTTGCAATGGTTAAGAGTTGTAAGTGGTGGCGCAAATAGGACAGGAAGGGTGCATATGAAAATATGCTTACATTTTAGGTTTAAAGATTATGTGTATAAGTGTGTGAGAGAGATATATATGCAATATCTAAAAAATATATACAACGTTACTAGATTATATTTGTGTGTGTGTGTGAAAGATCATGATATGATGTTGTTCATAGTTGGTGTACTTGGGAAACTTGGTGAATTGCATACACATTTCTTACATGTACAAGCATGAAAAATGTTTAGGTTGAAAGTTTGGATTTAAGAACAAACTTTTTGTGAATCTATAATGTTGATTGATATTTCAATTTACATACCTATAGGAAATATCATAAGTTACAAGGTTTTAGAAAAGTTGTACATTTTTCTATACCTTTGTTCGTGCAATTTGAAAATTAAAACCCTTTTCTTTGTAGAAAGACCAAAAATTGCATTGTGGGGCAAAGAGGGTAAATTGTTTAAATTTCACTTCTTAAAATGCATGCTAACTTAAGGGAAATTCATTCCTAGTGGTGAATTTTGTATGATGTAATGTTGGATATATGTTATATTGAGTAGTGTGTTACTTAAGATGATATATGTATTCCTTAAGAAGAGAATGCATGCTCAAAATGGAAATTATGTGTTTTCTACATGAAAACAAGGCATGCTATAAAATGCACGCTCTATAGTGAACAACACAATCATTGTGTTTGGATTTGCATGATAACTTCTTAAAATCATATTGTTAGTTAAAATCAATATCTTTAAATAAATTATGCACATAATCCTTATGAAATTTCATGAAAATAGGGAATTGACGAAAGTGTGTGTCCTCTTAGGTGAAAATGCATGTCCTTAAGTGAAAATGCATGTTGAATGCATGGAATGGTTTTTGTACATGTTAAGGAAGAAAATTCATAGCTTATTAAAGATAAATACATTCACACACTATAAAAAGGCACACCCTTGAGACAATTTGCAAACCTATAATGATGTAAACACTAATTGATTCTTCCTTAGCCATATGAATGGTCATCATAGGAAGAAGATTGAAAATGAAGGGTAATTCACTATGAGATGATGTTGCTAGTATGGCATGGATTACAACAAAATTCCTTGTAAATTCAAAAAATACATAAAGGAAAACATGAATATATAGAAATGCATGAAAATATGACATGGTGGAAGATGCATGCCCTGGGAATAAAATTGCATGCCTTGTGTCGACATTTGGATATGGACCTTTGAATTTACACAAAAATAGGACATTGAGGATAACACATGCCCCAAGTTGAAAATGCATGTTAAGTCCATGGGATTTCATTTTTACATAGTAAGGAGGAATGTAGACATCTTCTTAATGAAAAATGCATGAATTCACTATAAAAATGCATGCCCTTGACATGGTTTGCAACCTTATGATGGTCTAAACCTTAAATGGTTCTTCCTTAGCCAAATGAGTTGTTTTCATAGGAAGATGAATGAGAATGGATGTTAGTTTATCTTGTATGATTGATTCTAGTATGATGTATCTTGTAATAACCTTGAACACATTTTTGACGAGATGTTTTGAAATAGAATTGGGTAGTTAACCTTGTATGTTGAGTTCTTGCAACTTTTGGGAATGACATTGCCTGAAATGAGAATTTAGGGTAATATGGCTATGCTATATTTTTATTGTTAAACCTTAATGAAAATGATTGAAGGTTGTTCTAAATTCTTCTTTCATGATGAATACAAGGGTATATTATATTACTTTTATATATGCAATAGATTTGTTAATAAGTAAGATCCAATGGTGGATTCTATAGTTACCTCATTATGGCAATAGGGGTCAAAACATGTATATTTTTATATTTATAACTCTGAAGTGCCTTAAAATTTACTTTAAGTTGAGTTATTCACATATGTACCACCATTATCATCTTGTTTTCAAAATATAGAGTAAAACATAAGTGATGAGCCCACATGAAATTTTGTGATCTTAGCCTCCTTACATGTTATTGGAGGATAGCTCAAAAATTATTAATTGGGACAAATATTGAGAGACGTACCATGACCACATCCTCAATCATGGTGGAATGATATCTTATGAAGGCTTTGTGAAATTATTATCGAAGCCTCAATGCGTAATCTACTTATGATTTGGTTTCCATATCTCTTTGCGAGGTTTGTTTGAAAATATTATTTTGATCATAAGTTTTTTTCCTAGGATGGTGAACTTAATATGATTACTATCCTAAAATTTAATTACCTTTTCTATGCATTCAATCATTTATGTAGCCACTTCAAATCCTACAAGAATATCCTAAAGATATCATAGCTAAGGGAGAAGTTCAAGAACATAAAAGAGCATTGAAATAACCTATGTTGTCTTATTTCTCAAGGATTTTTCCTTTCCCTAATTAAAATATGTTAAGCCCTATATAAGACCCATGTTAACCAAAAAACCCTTATTAATTCCTATATATTGAGTGACTAAATTTCTATTTTTATATTGTTATGTAGGCTAGAAACCCCTCATGGTACCCATTTTATTATAATTGTACCCTTTAATCTCAATTATATATATATATATATGTGTGTGTGTGTGTGGTTGTGTGTGTGTACATATATATGCATATATGTACAATATATATATATATATATAATATATATAGATATATATATATATATTATATATATATATATAATATATATTATATATATATATATATTATAATAAATATATATATATATAATAATATATATATATATATAACTAAGGAGACCAAGTCTTAGGATCATCAAATATTGCCTTGTACATTGTATTCATTGTAAAAGGAGGTTCCCCCTTGAAGGGGACTGTAATTATTGGTTTCTTATCACTTTTAAGGTGCGAGTATTATAATGTTGGTATACAAGCTCATGATATTATGATTTTTCTACTTCAATTAGGTCATCATGAAATTTTAGCTATAACTTTTTTTGGGGGAGCTTTTAGATGGTGAAACTTAGAGAATCGTGAGAAGACATCTCGAGAAATATCTATTTCAAATTGCAGATCTTGGATTTCTATATTTTCATATATATGTTTCCAGGAAGTTAGGGTTTCTATATGCTCATGAAATTAGTGTCAAATAGGCCAGTTAAACATTTTTCTATAACCTTTTTCTGTGAGGCTTCAGACCATCAAACTTGAACCACACTAAGATGAGATTGTGGTGAATATCGAGTTCCATTTAAAACTATTGGTTTACTATATTTTTGGATATATGCTCCAAGGAAGTTAGGGTTCATGCATGCTCCAAAAATCAGTCTCGAATAGGTCAGTTTGGCATTTTCACTATGACTTTTGTTTTGTAAGGCTTCAGAAAGTGAAACTTGGAGCATAGTAAGGAGAACTCTATGGGAATATTTGGTTCAATTTTTATAATTTTTTTCGCTATACTTTTAGATTTATACCTATGGAATTTAGGGTTTGTGAACAATTCTAAAATAAGGTTTAGACAAGCTAGCTTCATATTTTTGCTATATTTTCCTATTTGGTAATTTTCAGACTAAAATCTTCATAGATTTAGGGTGACATACATAAGTATATCATGCTAAAGTTTAAAAATTACATTTAAGAAATTGGAAATGTGGAATAATACACAATTTTTCCTGTGGGAAGAGGCCATAAAATGAGCAAGTTTTTGGGAAAGTTACCATAACTTTAAGTGGGAACATTAAATTCAATTCACACGTGGAATTATAGAAAATACTTATCAGAGTATTATAAAGATTTTTTTTTATTATCCATAAAGCCTCAAATCCTAGAGATATATCAATAAATATTCAACCATTTTGATATTCTCCAAGCTAAGGTATGTAATGTGCTAGTCACCCAACTGTTAATTAGAAGATCCCTTTTTTTGGTGACTTGAGGTTGTAATAAAGAGGAGTGTTATTATTATTTTCCAACATGCCTCCAAAGAAAACTACTAGAGAAATTAAATCTACTGAAGGCTTATCCTTGACTCATGAAGAAAGAGAAGACATATAATTTAGGTTATCTCAATTAGAGAAGAAAGCTAATGAAATGGATGGTAGTATATTCAAAAATGTGGATTTCTTAGGTTCTTAAGAAAATATTAAACGAAAAATGGAAAATAATATGAATGCAATTAAGGAACGGAAAAGAAGATAAACGAAAAATAAGGAAGGAATAGAAAAGAATATGAATAAAAATAAGGGAGAAATACAAAAATCCATGATTTCCATGGTAAATATTCTCTTGGAGAGGCTCCCTAAAAGGATGTGAAGATCAAGGAAGTTATGAAATAAGAAGAAGCATGTTTTTAAGAATAAATCTCATATGGGAAGTATGTTATCACAATTGGAGAGCACACATTTTGAATTGTAGAACCATAATCATGAATTTTTAATTCAAGATCCACATCATCAAGGCTTCAAGTTGGCACCAAGGAACCACTACATTCCCCATGATCTATATGAGGAAATTTTATGGTAATGATCTTGTAACATGGATATTTCAAAGGAAGTAATACTTTGATCTACACCAAGTGGCATCCTTACAAAAGGTAAATATTGCATCCATGTTTTTAGAACAATAACACCTTGTATGGTATCAATGGTTTTATGAAAGAAAAAAGGATTATGTTATATCTTGTTCCATTTATATAGAGAAATCGATAACACATTATGGGGGTATTAAGAGCAACACATGATTTAGTTAATTGGTAAATATTCAACAAAAATATCCAGTTACAAAGTAGATGAAACATTTCCAAAAGTTGAGTCTCAAAGTAAAGAATATTTCATATGATAACTTGTTAGACCTGTATATGGGAACTTTAAAGGAAAGCATGTGACATGAGGTACAACTCTTTGCACCTAAATCTCTATATCATGCTTTCATTCTTGTAAGGAAATTTGAAAGTAAAAATATGGCCACTAGAAAATTAGTCGCTAATAACTATAGAGAAAATCATGCTCCCTATCCTAAATCAACAAGGTTGAATCCTCAACAAATGGATGAAACAAGAGAAAAGGGATTATGTTTTAAATGTGAAATCAAGTATAGTAAAGGGCATAAATGCAATGAGAAGAAATTATTCTACATAGATTGTGATTATGAAGAAGATCAAGAAGTGGAAACTTCAAAATATCTAGAGCTGGAAGAAACTACTCCAACAATCTCTTTTCCTGCATTGGCTAGCATCAATACTCCACAAACCCTCAAGATAGAAGGATATATCAAAAAGAAAAAGGTACAATATTGATTGATTCAAGTAGTACCCATAACTTCATCAATTAAAAATTCACAAAACTTCTTAATTGCTTCATATATCAAACACCATAATTTCAAGTGATGATTGCAAAAGAAGCTACCATAAATTGTTCAGGGAAGTGCCATAATATTAAGCTAAATATGGGGTAACATTTACTGGTTATTCCCGTGATCTCAATCCAAATGGGTGTTGTTGATGTTGTATTAGGGGTCTATAGTTCCAATCATTGGGAACAATGACCCTTAATTTCCAATATCATTTCATAAGATTTTTCTCATAAGGAAATGAAATAGGGCTTAAAGGTATTTAAGGGAAACCTTTTAAATTGATAATCTCTAATAGCATGATCAAATTTCCAAAAAAAATGACACCAAGGTGTAGTTGCATAATTGTATTCATTGGATGTTCAAGCATATATATCCTCTGCTCCAATGGATCTCCAAAAGAATTTCAACAATCATTCTAAGGTATTTGGAAAAAAAGCTAAGGGTCTTTCACTTTTCCAAGATCATGACCACGGTATTAATCTACAAAATGAAAGTGTGCCACATAATATTAGGCCTTACAGATATCCACTTGCACAAAAGAGTGATAATGAGTGTATGGTTCAAGAAATGTTAGAGGAGGGCTTCATTCAACCTAGCTAGAGTGCTTTCTCTTCACCAATTGTGATGGTTATAAAAAATGATGGTTCATGATGTATGTGTCTAGACTACAAATAGCTCAAAAAAATGACAAACAAAGATAAGTTTCCTATTCTTGTCATTGATGAATTGTTAAATGAATTGCTTGGAAAAAATTTCCTTACTAAGTTGGATATTCATTAATGATATCATCAAATCAGAATGAGGTAAGAAGACATTCCCAAAACAACATTTAGAACACATGAAGGTCATTATGATTTTTTGGTTATACCATTTGGACTTACAAATGAACTTTCAACATTTCAAATCTTGATGGATTCTATTTTCAAACCCTTCCTTAGAAAATTTGTGCTAGTAATTTTTGTTGACATACTAATCTACAAAAAATCTTAGGAAGAGAATATACAACACGTTGGCAAGGTCTAGACATTATTGGAAGACAAACAACTATATGAAAATCCTTCCAAGTGTGCCTTTTGGGTTCAAGAAGTGGAATATTTGGGTCATATTGTATCACACCATGGTGTTAAGGTATATCCTAACTAAATCAAAGCTACGAAGGAATGGCCAATCCCTAATACATTCAAGGAACTCAAAGGACTCTTAGGGTTTATAGGATATTACCACAAGTTTGTAAAGAATTATGGTAAGATAGAAACACCTCTAACGAAATTATTGGAGATGGAAGCATTTTCTTGGACTAACGAAGAAACCAACTCTTTTGAATAACTGAAATATGTTATGTGTATAATTCTCATCTTGGTGACACTTTACTTCACAAAATTATTCATTGTGGAGTATGATGCCTTAGGCCATGGCATTGGTATAGTTTTGGTGCAAGAAGGAAGGTCCCTTATCTTTGAAAGCATCAAACTTAAAGGAGCGAACTTACTTAGACCCATATATGAAAAGGAAATATTGACCATACTAATTGTAGTTAATAAACGGCGTCCATACCTAATAGGATGACACTTCAAAGTAAAAAAGGATCATATTAGTATGAAGTAATTCTTGGAGAAAAGACTATATTCAAAAGAACAACAACAATGTGTCACAAAGATGTTGGATTGTGACTTTGAAATCATATACAAAAAGGGAAAACAAAACATTTTGGAAAATTCACTCTCAAGGAAATAGGAAGATGCAAATGGTTTTCTATGTGCCATCTCCATTCTACAATATGACTCAGTGGGAGAAACAAGGATAGAATGGAAACAAGATGAGAATATATGCAATTCATTCAACATCTACAGGAGGACCTTGATGTAGTAGAAAAAATTACGTGGAAAAATGATTTGTTATGGTATCAAGAACACTTATACTCGTGTAAATACTCAAATCAAATAGAAGGTCTTTTTGGAATTATATAATTCTCATGTAGGAGGAAATATAGGTTCTTAAAGACATACAATAGGATCAAGAAATCTTTTTCTGGGAAGTTCTCAAAGTATATGTGCAAAATTTTGTGGTAGAATGTGTGGCATGCCAACAAAATAAAGGAGAGATTATCAAGACCCCGAGGATACTTCAATCATTAGACATCCAATACAGTGTTGGGTGTAGAAATTTCTCTACAAATCAGCTAGCTCACTGATATCATGTAGAAATTTCACCTGCAAATCCAACTGATATATGCAATGTACTAAAGCATAATACTAGATCTACATCTACCATAAACTTTGCGGAAGCTAATCAACCATGAGAAACATCAATCACATAACACAGAATATATCACTAGGGAAAGCACCAGCATAAAACCCCAAGACTGTATTATCAATCAAGTGGAAATCCTCAACAACATACAAAAAGAATCAGCTCAATAGCTATTCTGCTCTCTCTGTACTCTAATGATGTATATCATGAACCAATCTAGCCCTGTCTATAAAGGTTGCTCCTCTAGTCCAATCCCCTATTTCCCTGCGAAGTTTTGATTGGAATTCAATTACAAAACACATGTATATTGATCTAATCACACCTGTTGTCAACCTCAGGTCCAACTACGCAATCCTTGAGGACACTAGTTCCACCTGCATGCAAGGAATATTCACTAGGAAGATCCAAGCATCTGATAGTACATTGTCCCACATCTGATCTCAACTGGGTCTCTGACAGAACTGACATGCATTAGTTATCCATGAGTGAATACACAGTTATCTGAAATAATAGTTGTCACATGCATGCAAGCATCAACAAACTATATCTCATTAATTTAATAACCTGTTAAATTAGTCTAACTGAACTTGACTAGTTTAAACTAAGTCAACTGATCCTCTCAATATATAACTCATCCTTAATTCCTCAATTAGTGGATAAATTACTGCATGTTCACACAAAGACTTCAGTTTGCTTTTCCTTAACTAATTAACTCATGGAGAATTAATTAGTTAATATTCCAAACTGCTGGTGAGACCAAAATCAAATTTACTTCCTATAGATAGACCAAGGACTGCTATAAATAGGAAGGGACCCAGAAATGCTATTTTTTTAACTTTCTATTTTTAGCAATTTCACCTCACCCAACGTGGCCAATGACCTCACTGGCCAAACTACTATTTTTAGACATGCTATGTTTAGGAGTCCTATTTTTAGCACATTCTAAATTTAACATTTCTTGTTGCACATTTTTCAACATTGGGAAGATGTTCTAATGGATTTTATTATAGGTTTACCAAAATTTGAAGGAAATAATGTCATTATGGTAGTGGTAGATCGAATGGAAAAGTATGCCCATTTTTTCTCTCTTTCTGACCCTTTTAAACTAAGTACTTTGGCAGTATCATTCAGGGAAACTATCCAAAATTTGAATGGAATACCAAATATTATTGTATGTGAAGAGATCTAATTTTCACTGAAATTTTTTGGACTAAAATATTTTCTTGTTTGGGTACTCAATTGGCTCACAGATCATCTTACCATCCTCAAACTGATGAGAAAACTGAGATTTTGAATAAATGTTTAGAAGGATATCTATGTTGCTTTTCATATGATAAACAGACACATTGGGTCAAATGGTTTCCCTTGGAAGAATGGTGGTAAAACACATCCTTCCATACTTCATAAAAAAATGTCACCCTTTATGGATATCATCCTCCATCATCACATCACCCTTGACAGGGACAATAAAGGCTCAAACAATAGATTACCACATACAACACCAAAAAGCAGTTCTCAAACTATTGAAGGCCAAGTTGGTTATGGCACAAAATAGGATGAAACAACAAGTATATCAACATCGCGGGTAAAGGGAATTTGAAGTGGGGGATTGGGTATTTGTGAGACAACAACCATATAAGTAGATTTCCATCAAGGAACAAAAGAAGGATGATAAAATAGTCTGAAGGTATTATGACCTCTATAAGGTGTTGTAAAGGATTGGAAGTATGACTTACAAATTGGAGCTAACTCCATCCTCACATGTACATATATTATTTCGTGTTTCTTTCTTAAATAAGGTAATCGGTGATAAGATCCGAGTCTGAGCTATTCTACCAAAGATTAATGAAGAAGGGAAAATAATATTGGAACTGGATTTGTTTTGAAAAAATGCACTAAGAAACTAAGGAATCAACCAATTACTTAGTACCTCATCAAATGGAAGAACCTACTAGTGGAAGACATGACATGGGAAGATGTTTTTTTCAAATAGAAACAGCCACAAATAGTCAAGTGTTGAGGACAACACTTCTTTGAAGGGGAGGGGAATGTTAAGCCCTTTATAATCCCCATGTTAGCCAAAAATCCCTTATTAAACCCTAGATATTGAGTGATTACTTTTCTATTGTTATACTATTATGTAGGCTAGAACCCCTCATGGTCCCATTTTATTACAATTGTACCCTTTGTCTCCTATACGCACGCATGCACACGCACACATACACACACACAAATGATACCTAGTATTGACTCTTAGGATCATTAAATATTGTCTTGTATATTATATTCATTATAAAAGGATGTTTCCCCCTTTAAGAGTACTATAATTATTACTTTCTTATCAGTTTGAAGGTACAATGATCATAATAAAATAATGGAATTTGACATAGTGTGAAAGGTTTGAGGATGTGTTCCAACCATTTAAAAACATATTTATAGATGTTGGAAGGATGTTCCCCAATTGTTTGATGAAATGGTAACCATAAAATAGTTCCCTATTCCTCTTGCTCTCTCATGGGTCACAACTGATCTTCCTCTCTATTATGTGTAATATGTTTTTTTCCTAAAGAAATTCATTTACATGTGTGAAATTGGTTGAATATATTTGTATATTGTACTTATATTGCTTCATCATATTTTGTTGTAATAGTTGATTACAATGACATATAACCATTTAATAATTTAAAAATATGTTTACAAAGGTTGAAGGATGTTCCCTAACTATTTGATGAATTGGAAACCATAAAAGTGTTCCCCTTTCCTCTTCCTCTCTCACAGGGTCACAACTTCTCTTCCTTTCTATTATGTGTATCATGTTTGTTGGCTTATGGAAATGAATTTACATGTGTGAAATTGGTTGAATATATCTGTATATTATGCTTATATTTCTTCATTATGTTTTTTGTAATAGTTAATTACAATTCCATATGACCACTTAACTATTTAACAAAATGTTTACAATGGTTGAAAGGATGTTTCCTAACTATTTGAAAAAATGAAAACAATAAAATTGTTCCACTTTATGTTATGTACATATACTAATAGTGTATCCCTTTGATTCCTCTTTCCAGCTCAACAAGTATGATTGAGGTTGGATTCTCCAAGTAATAGTTATGCCCAATCTCCCATGATGACCTGATTATAGATTGGTTTAGTAGAGCGAACTTGTACGAAGTTCCACATGTCACTGTTTCAACCTTAGGCCCTGAAAAAAATATCCAACAAACTAAATTCCGTCCTATTTCCATCACTTTTTACGAAATTTTAATCCGATGCTTAGAGCGAAAGTTATGACTAATTTCCCAATTTCACCTATTTGAGATCGAATTTTGGAGCCTACAAAAACCCTAACTTCCTTGGATCATATCTCTGAAAATATAGCGAGACAAGATCTTAAATTCATACATGAGGTTCACCATGATTTCAAATCGAATGGGTTTTAATTTCAGCATCTGAAGTTTTGTAGAGACAAATCTATCGCAAAAATTCCACGATGACTTGTTTGAAGCAGCGAAAAGCTAGAGTCCAAAGCCCTGATACCAAATGTTATGCAACTAGTTCAAAAAATAGAATAAGAGATAGATCAACGACTTCAAAATTATCCTCTTTGAGGGGGAAACCTCCTTTACATTACACAAATGAATAATTCTTGGATGATACAAATGACAAGACCTCATTTTTATTATAGGATTCTAAGGGGTCATAATATAATCAGACTCGACATAACAATAATATTGTAAGGGCACAACAATAAAAATAGTGGGCTTCTATGGGGCACAATAATAACAATATGGGGAATACATGAGCACGCCAATACAATAAGGGGCTACACTAGTAGTATAGGGACCTAACATAAGGGTAAATGATATTCCAGAGGAGCATAGGTATGATGTCTTCATAGGGACTTTAAAGAATAACCTCACTTTGGCATGAAATCGAATGAAACAACATGCATATGAACATCGCAATGAAATAAGTTTCGATGTAGGCGACTGGGTATTTTTACGGCTACAACCATACAAAAAAATGTCCCTCAAGAAAGTTAAGAAGGATAATAAATTATCACCAAAGTACTATGGTCCTTACAAGGTGTTGCAAAAGATTGGTACTATGGCATACAAATTGGAGCTTCCTGCATCTTCACGAGTGAACCCAATTTTCCATGTTTCATGCTTAAAGAAGGTTAGAGGTGAAAAGATCCCAGTTCAAATAGTATTACCGGAACTTGACGAGGAAGAAAAAATCTTATTGGAACCTAAAGCAGTCATGGAAACAAGAACCCGACAACTACGAAATCGATCAATTTCATAGTATCTCATCAAATGGAAGAACTTATCCGCTGAAGATTTCACATGGGAGGATGAAAATTTTATAGGGAAGCATCCAGAACTACTCAAGTGTTGAGGACGACACTTTTGAAAGGATAGAGGCATGTTAGGTCCCTATACTACTAGTGTAGCCCCTTATTATTATTAGTGCAACCCCCTTATTGTATTTTTGTGCCCATGTAGTCCCCATATTGTTATTATTGTGCCCCATATAAGCCCACTATTTTTATTGTTGGGCCCTTACAGTATTATTTTTATGTCAGCTTTGATTATATTGTGACCCCTTTGACTCCTATATATAGAAAGGAGGTCTTGTCGTTTGTATCATCCAAGTAATGTTTATTTGTATAATGTAAAGGAGGTTTCCCCCTCGAAGAGGCTAATTTTGAAGTCATTTATCTATCTCTTATTCTATTTTGTGAGATGGTTGTGTAACACTTTCCTCTTCCTCTCTCATGGGGTCATAGCTCTTATTACTCTCTATTGTGTATTATATTTTTTTTCCTATATAAATGCATTTACATGTGTGAAATTGGTTATTAATATTGCTTCATTAAATATTGTCATGATAGTTAATTGCAATTCCATATAATCATTTAACAATTTAACAAAACATTTATAAATGTTGGAAGTATGTTCCCCAAATGTTTAATAAAATGGAAACCATAATATTGTCCCTTTTCCTCTATTGGTTACCATAATCCTGAAGGAATAAGGTGTATAACACACCCTCCCCCCCTTAATCTGAAGGGGTGTTTGTGAGCCCAAGCATCTTTATGAACTTTTCAAAAAAAAATCTTCCAAGTGCTTTGGTGAACATATCTACAATTTACTCAGCCATGGAACAATGTCTTAGATGAATAGGTTTGATCTCTACATGGTATCGAATCAAATCATACTTAGTGTTGATGTGCTTGGTTCAATCATGGAATGTGGGGTTCTTAGCCAACTTGATTATAGAATTATTTTCGAGAAGTAGAGTTGAGTTCACTTGTTTCTCCTACAAGTCTTCAAGTATTTTCTTGAGCCACACAATTTCCTTCGTTTCTTCTATGGACACCACAAATTCTGCCTCTATTGTCAAATCTACCAAAACTAACTATTTGTATGACCTCTAGGAGACAACTAATGATCCTAGACTCATAAGATATATTGAAGTTGATACTCCATTTTCCTTGTCCCAATTGAAGTTTGAATTAGAATGTGCAATAAGATTGAAGTTTTCCACCTTGGTGTACTTGATTCCATAACCTTGAGTTCCCTTTAAGTATATCAGAAATATTTTCACAATAGACCAATGTCCCTCACGTCGCTTTTGCATAAATCTGGAAAGGATGCTCACAACATATGAGATATATGGTCTCGTCATGGTGAGGTAGATGAGACTTCCTACAAGATGTATGTACTTCATTGCATCCTCAAATTCATTCCCTTCTTTTGATGTAAGCTTCAAGTTCTATTCCATTGGAGTGGAAATAGAGTTGCATTTCGCCATGCCAAATCTATTCAATAGTTCACAAATGTACTTCTTTTGGGAAATGAATATGTATTTTGGATTTTGATTGACTTCAATGCCTAAGTAGTAATGAAGATGTCCCAAATCTATCATTTCAAAACCTTTCTTCAAATATTTCTTCACAGATGCAGTATAAGTTTCATTGTTTCCTATTAATAACAAATCATCTACATATACTACAAGATATATAACTATTTTCCAAACAAAGTTACATAATCAAGATTGTAATGTTTGAAATTTAGCTTCAGAAGATTCTCAGTTAGTTTTTCATACCATGCTTGTGGTGAATGTTTTAGAACATACAAGGATTTGACGAGCATACATACATTTTGTTCTTCTCCCTTCACAACAAAACCTTCAAGATAAGACATAACAACATTTTCTTTCAAGACCCCATTCAAGAAAGTTGTCTTCATGTCCATATAGTGGATTTTCCATCATTTTTGTGTTTCCAAAGAGAATATGGTCCAAATGGTTACCCATTTTCCTATGGGAGTAAAGGATTCCTCATAGTCAACACCTTGTTTTTGTGCAAATACTATTGTATTCACCTTGCTTTGTGCTTATCAATTGATTCATCTAATTTATACTTGTTTTTGAAGACCCACTTGCACCTAATTGTTTTGGTTCTGTATGGAGGGTCCACCAACTTCCAAGTCCCACTTTTGATGAGTGCATCATATTCCATCTACATGGCTTATTTCCATTCATCATGAGAATCAAATTATTTGAAGGAAGCAAGTTCAAAGTCAACAAACAAATTCAATTCACAATTATTCAAAATATCTGTGTCATCCATATCACTTGAATTTGCACCTCCATTGTCATCTCTTGTAGAAATATTGCTTTCAATCTTTCTAATCTCATCAAGATGAACATTGTTAATCTGCAAATTCTTAGCAAGTGTACCAAAAAATCTTCACCTAAGTTGTTGGTGACAAGAAATGCGAAAAACAAAATGTGGCTATTGATATGCTTAAGATATGCAACAAAAAGATAGAATAACCTGCAAAAAAATGGCATGCAAATAAAAACCTATAACAACAAAAGAAAGTGTAACAACCCAATGGAATAATATTAATTTTATTATTATAAATGGAACAATTTACACCTAATGAGGAGAATTAAGTAGACTTGGGTCTACAATTCCCCCTCCGTGGAATGGGTCCTTTTGAGACCCTGTGTTTCAACTTTGTATTTTCTCTCTCTGGAAATGTATGCAGTGGGAAAATAATGCTAATAATGGCTTGACCTCAAAAATGGGAGCTAAAATCTCACAGGATGATAATTAAGACATTGAGAATGGTCATGTTGAGATAGATCTAGATTTAGAAAATAATAAAATATTATATACTAAATCAAAATCTAGCTATTATGAATATTTTATCATACTTTTTAGAGAGGGAAAGATATTTGAAATGATCAAATATATTTATTTAGAAAGTGGTTAAAGTAATTAACAAATAAAAAATGATTTATTAATTACTTTATGATGATTAATTCAAATATGAATTGGAAATAATAATTAAATAATTATTTCATGAGAGAAATGGGGGATAAATATTGAAAATAAATAAATAATGATTTATTTAATTATTCTCATGGGTTTTTTTGGGTTTTAATGAGGAATAATTTAGGAAAATGGTTCACTAAATTATTTCCTAAGGTGAAAGAGGGTTTTAATATGTAAAAACCAATCCTACATGGTGTATTTCGATCAACCTTGTAGGAAATGACTAGGTGATCATTTTTTGGGTGATAACAGATTGCCCCCCAACATAAGAGTGTTAGGAGAAAATCGTATGACCGAAATATGTTGTAGGTTCGCTTTCACGAGACACCAAAGGGGAGCCACAGAGAGAGAGAGAAAGAAAGAGAGATCATTAAGGCAATAAGAAGGACTAAAAATGGAGGGGGAGAGACCTACTTGTTAGATAAAAGTTTCCTTTTATGGTGAGTACAAGATCTCAATGACGTGAGGGACGCATACCCATACCCGCTGAGATAACTAAGTACAAATAATAATGGTGTTCTCAATAATGTGGGTCTGAGCTACATAGTACATGATACATGATATGTTGGCATCAATGGGCCAAAAAGTGATACAACGATATAATGAGTCCCATATACATAATTGCCTGGAATACAAAGGTCAAGACCGATACAATAAAATATGGTGATCTAAGTGCATAGGACATAATGCCCCCCAAGTTGGTATGAGGGGGAGATCACAACCAAAGAAGGTCTGTTGAATAGGAAAGGGCCCTGAAGTTTTGAATGGACCATCTGAAAGAGATGTACATGCTAATGGCTCTGCGATTAGCAGAAACCAAGCTAGTCAAATATACAAAATTGCATCTGAGGCTAGATCATAATCTTTTGTTATCCAAGCATGTGTGGGGCTACCTGAAGGGAAACCCCCTCATGAGGTCTGGAACATCTCACACACAAACAAGGAAATTTTCGACAATCTGCTGGATCACTAGAACATTAAGTGTATGATTCTCAATTGTGCGGTAAGGTGTTGGACTCAAGCACACAAGAAACAACCAAGTCAAATGGAAATAATGACTCCCTTTTCTTGGTTTGAGGCATTGAACAAGGAACCAAAGTACACCATCCTCTAGACCATTCTCCTAGAATAAATGTGTTGAAGTCGACAGAAGAGGGCCCGCGCAAGTTGAGGCAATGAGGATTCCTCAACAAAAGCACGAGGAGCATAGTAATGTGACTGGTATAGGCTGACACTAGGGTTGATGGTGGGGAAATAGGGGGACTAGTGGACTTATGAATTCCCTTTTCAGAGAATGATATGCAATATTGACCTGGAAACGACTAACACAATTCCAAAGGGGATGGTCAATTACTTAGATGAAATATTTTCAAAGATAGGTCAAGATAGGTGAAGGCAAAATGTAAGCAAGCCAGGATGAACATGACACATAAAGGGATAATATAGTATAATAGGGGTCAATGGGACTCTGAAAAGATTCCATGGATGCAGGGGTGACTCATCTCTGATGCTCTGAACAAGGGTGACTCTATAATGCTGGCACATGGGAAAGGCCCACAGGGGACCATAAAAACATGAGTAAATAGTGGTTACTCACAACGAAACTCAACACATAAATCAACAAGTGAAAAGGAAATGGTACTAGAGTACAGGAAACTCATATGAAGGGATTCAATTTTAATAGGTGGCAAAGTCAGACCCCACAGAAAAAATGGATTCTCAGTGGAGTTTGAAATTACCAGAAACGAAGAGAGACCCATTATAGAGCTTGGTGAGATCTTTTCGATGGTTTTGACAATTCATCAAATCAAGCTACAGTTTGCTCATAATGACCAAAGGAAATACTAAGTTTTTCCTATAAAAGGACTTCTTGCCCCCAATTCCAATTCATTTGCACATTGAGCTGTTGGAGAATTTGGAGAGGAAGAGGAGGCTCTATATCTTGGAAAGTTCGTAATATACTAATTGACCGTTAGATTTCAGATTTACAATTTTTAGGTAAGTAGCCTAACCCTACTCATCTTTTTTAGTGGATTGGATTCCTAGATTAGGGCTTCATATGCCGTAGGGAAATCCTTATTGTTATTCATGGTCATAGTGCACCAATTTTCCCTTTTTCTATGACTTATGGCACAAAAAAGGGGCAAGAAGGTGCACAGTACATATTTTGGAGGAAAAATTACACTCCAAACCTAAGGGGAAGACTAAATTGGGGGTCTGTTGAAGGCTAAAGCTGAAGTATAGAAATGTGTTTTGATACTCTATGACTAAAAAAATATAATGATATTTTGCAGGTATGGAAAGGTTGAAGGTATTATGAAAAGAACGAGACTTTGATGAGCTTCGCTCTCAAGTTGAGGGGAACCAAGCAGTCATGGGGGCTCTTGCAAGATATGGGTTGTTGAAGTTCTTTGAGAACCCATTGATGAGGTATGGTGAGTCATTACTATCCTAGATAGTGAGCTATTCAGATGTAGATTGAGAGGAATTTGTGTTATAGGGGCATGCAATCACGATCACCATACAAGACATTTACTTCTTGACAGGGTTTCACCCTTGGGGGTGGTTAGTGAGATACATCCAATGTTACCTTGTGGGAGACATATTGGGGAGTTTGTGGAACACCATTGTGTGTTAGGTACTTGGGTAAGGATACGAGTATCTAGATATAAAACTTGGAGCGATTGGAGACTTTGGATGCAACTGCAGCAGTGGTGCACATATTAGGTAGTCGAACTTTCCACCAAGTCAATGGAGGGAAGGTGATTTTGGTGGAGAGTGTTATCACAAGGACCCACTATGGGTGGGCCCAGATGTTACTAACGTCATTGAAATTTTAGCTGAGTCTATGTAGGCAAGATACAAATGGAAACTGTTCATTTGCGATAGTATTATGCTCATTCTTCTTTGAGAAGATCTCCACCCTTCGACCACATGTGCAGATATGTTTCGACCTGAGTTTTTCACTCATTGGGATCATATGCCTATCTACATAAACGATTATCCATAAAGTGGTATGAACTTCCAGAGGGATCCTGGTCTACCACTTCCACTAGGTTGAGCATGGGGACTAAATGGTAAGTGATAGATGTTATATTTTTGTTGCATTCATAATTTAGAAAATATATGTATATTGTATTGATTTTTAAACTTTTTATATGAAAATATAGCATCGGCAAGATGAGCAGGATATGTGGGTCGAGTTGTAGCACCTGGGGCTACAGATCAAGGGTGATCAACATCTCAGCAGAGGCCATAGAGTGATGCATTACTGGAGGATCTATGTCATATATTTGTCCTAGTACTAAGTGGTGTGACAAAGCGTCTATGACACGAGCTAGAAGATCAATACATGGATGTTTGTACGAGTCTTCCCTCTGAGTGCCAATCTATTATGAGGCACACAACTATGGCCCATCAGTCTGTTAAAGACTTGCGAGCTAGGTAGTGGCCCCACTATCCTGTAATCCTCTACAGGATAGTGACTAGACATAGGGGTGTAGGTGCCCCCAATTTTCTATGTATGATTATAACATGCTATGGACATGCACAATGTATTTAGAATAGTGGGTTCTAAACACTTATGATGGATATTTTAATACATAATAAACTTATTCATGGTTTTATGATGTTTGGTGGGCTCCAGTATTGCAGCAATAATGCTGCAACTCCTGGGACTCCCTTCTTTACTTTTATCAACCTGGTAGTTCGTAGCAAACTTGGAAGCGATGGTGCTATATGCACAAGTACTAGCTCTTTCCGTAGGGTGTCACTTGATCAGCTAGCACAAGTCCGCTAGGAGCTTAAGCCAACTTCTATGAGCTCTTAGAAGAAGCTTTTAACTGTGATGGATGAAAGCTAACTCAACAGAGGCTAATCTACTTGCAGAAAGAAGTGGAAAGCTGCAGAAATGGATGCCATTGACTCTTGGAAAGGTAAAGTGCATGTGACTAAGCTACTTCTGAAGTGAAATCTTAAAAGGAACATCTTTTTGTATTTTTGAGTAATCTTGTAGAATTATTATGCATGTGCTTTAATTGTTTTTTACTGTGCGGAGGTTAATTGGCAAAAGGAAATGGGGTAGGCACTTGCAGGAGGTTAGGAAGGTGAGAAGAGGGCCTAAGGGGTCCCTATCATCCTTTCAGAGAGTTTCACAGTGATCAGATCTCGAAAAACTACTCTCGTGATCTTCTACAGGAAGTCTGTAGGGGTTCTATAGGATGTTCTACAAATTGTTCCGAAAGAGGATTTTGGAGCGTTGATGGAGGAAAAATGGTGGAAAAGTGGAAATGGAGGTTGGATGAGGATGGGAAGGGGTCTAGGACAAGGTGAATGAAGCTATGAAGTGATGAAGGTGGTTGGATTTGGTTCAAGGATGGAGGGAGCAAGGTTGCACAAAGATATGGAAATTAGGTCAAGTTGGAAAAGAGTGGCAAATGAAGGGAAGGAATCTGGAATTAGGGGTTGGAGCAGGTGGTATGATGGAGGAAGGATAGACAGTGAGGTATTACCAATGCTCTGCACATTATTTCTCAAAACTGATTGAAGAAAGACTAGAAAAACTAGAGATCTAGCTATTTTGACCTACTTTGACCTAAAAACCAGAATCATGATGAACATAAGTTTATTGGCAAAAAATCATGCAAGATAACTATGGAAACTAAGTTTCTAAACATGCAAGTACAACTGGTATCAACTTTCCTAACCAAAAATCTAACATTAGCAATTGCATGAAGAGGCAAAAACAGTGTTTTTGTGGCAGCAAGGACGCCTTGGTCTCAGCTCATGGTCCCAAGGAGGGAGAGGTGAGATCAAGGGTTGCTTGATGGCCTTTTTTGAAGATATTTTCCGTTACCAACCTTTCAAGTCAACCTGAAGCAGAAAAATCTATCTTAATCATCAAAAGTAACAAAGCAAGATCTTAACCTAAATAACAGAATTTATTCTAAGATGGCAGAAAAGACACATAAAAGTACACAAAGGAGGTACTGGGCACTTGGGTTGGCCCAACCCCAAGAGCTACAGCCTCCTAAGAAATATTAGAGCTGGTGCAAAGCTGGATTCATCTTTATTGATCAAAAAATAATATTTACATCCCAAAAACTGTCTATAAGAAAAAGCTTGAAAATGTGTTGATACAGAGCTGCACTAAAGTGCGAAAATAGACTAACAAAATGACTAACCTACTGATGAAAATCTAACTAACATCTGACTACAATCTGAATAATTGAACTGAGGCCATAAGCCTTCTTATTTATACAAATTGAGGACCCCAACAGTCCTCCTAAACTTTAGGAATTCGGCTGCCAAAACTTGCAGTTAACAGCAATCCTACTTGACTTGCTTGGCTACCCCTTGTGCTCTGAGTTTTTGATGGAGAATTCGAAGTAAGGGCTCATAAATGTAGGGGACACCTTCCTACAAATCCTTTCCCTTGTTCTTCCATGAATTTCGCTACCAAGTGCTCATTAAACCTTTGATTTTGTCTCAAAATTGACCAAAAATCTGCATAAAGCACACATTAGACTTTTTGGCATAATGACTAACCCAATTCACTATATTAACATAAATATAATCAAAAACATGCAATAAACTAATGAAAATGGTGGATTAAGTCAAATTAGGAGGCTAAATGAGCCCATATAATTACCCATTTCTGGGGCTCATCATCACCCCCTACTGAAGGTGTTGCTCATCCTCTGAGCAACTAATCTATCTCTTCATTCTTGCTGGCTCTAGTGGCCTCCTTATCATCCAAAGCTTCTAATGCAGTCTACTCATGTGTGCTATAAAATTATGCCTTCTTGTCCATGTCCTTCCACTGCTCCTCCTATTCTGCTTGTTTGAATTCTTATGCTTTTCTTGGCCTTAAAATACATGGAGGTTTGCCTTTTTCCTTTTCCTTTTTGTTTTTTAGGTGTGCTTAATGCAGCAAGCACAGTTGCTGCCTCCCTTGCCAACATTGTCAAGGATTTCTCTTTTGTTGTTCTTTTCTTTCACTTCTTGTATAAATCTCTATGCCCCCTGTTTATGCTTGTGTCCCTGATATCTCAAGGTGTGTCTCTTCTTCCTTTTTTCCTCTTCTTTTTTCTTCTCTGCATCTGTTAGCTTTGCTTCCTCACACTCTATTTTGGTTTTCTTCTCATCTTGTTTAGTTTCTGCCTTCTCTGCTTTAGTCTTTTTCTTTTCTGTTCTGGGTCTTCCTTCTCATCTTTTGTTTTGATTTCCTCCTCTGTTTCAAGTTCTTCTTTCTCCATTTTGTTCTTTTCCTCTTTTTCTATTTCCTCCTCATCTTCTCCTACCATATTTCTAAAAATCTCCCTATTATGATGTGTAGTGACTGCTGGAAATGTTCAGGTGAGGAGGGAGGAAACAAACTTTCAAAACCAGAAATAGAGAAATGGTTGAGGTTTGTATTTCTAGAATCAGGAATTTCTCATGTTCTTCTTTTTCACAACATCAATTTACAATTTTTTCTTCAATCTGTTTCCAACTTGAATTTGCTTCTCAGTTTTTGAGAAAAATCAATACTTTTGACAAAACAGAGAATATTTATAACACAATGTTTTTTTCTTCAGAGAGTGGACAGTCTTGCAAATTTGGTTTTTCACAGGTTGGCTTCTATGGTTGCATCCCTTTTTTCAGAAGAATGTGAGAAAGGAAAAGGCAGATTTTGGATGCAGAGCAGAAAAATGGAGAGACTGTATAGAACTCAGAGAAGGAAAAAAAACACAGGAAAAATTTTAAGCTTCACTTTCGTTTCTTTCAACCCAATACTGTGTTTTTAATCCTCCACCTTATATAAATATATCATATGCAGAGTAGTTTCCCGAGCCTACCTCTTTTCAAGCTCGAATTTTGACAAAAACTCAATTTTTCTGGCTGCAGAACTGCTCTCTGCCCTTCCTATAGAAATCTGCCTGTAGACAGTGTTCCTATAGAATGAAACTGTACACAAGTTCTTTTTCAGCACATTGATAGATATGTAAATTCAGGTTTTTCACACACACAGGATGGCCTCTACTGCTACATGTATCTTCTTTATAGGAAAATTAAAAATGATGAGGAGATTTTGGATGCAGAGAAAAAAACTGGGTAAACTCAGTGAAATATGCAGGCAAACTTTCAAGGGATTTTTCTGCCTTTCCTATAGAAGTCACCCGACTCCTGTAGAATGAAACTATGCTTCCTGTAGAGCCCGATAGGTGGGATATTTTAAAAAAAAATAGGCAGAAATCTGGCAGAGGACCACTGGTTAGCTGCTCTGGAAGTGGTGGATGTGTACTCTAGTTGGGAACATTGTGAATGCAAAATGAATAAAGGGTGGTGAATGCGTTAACTGAGCTGTCTTTTAACTACTGGCGTGATTTGTGGTGAGGAGATGAGGTGGTCGAATGTGCGTTGGCCCCATGCAGACTGTAGTGTTTTTATGAAACTGTATGCTGCTTGTTCGTAATCACTTCCATCAATTACATTGGAGTTTAAATAGCCACCACTACCTGTTTTCAGTTTTTTTCCCAAGATGGTTGAGCACACGTGGTGATTTCACCCACTGAGCGTTGTTTGAACTAGACGAGGCGCTGTCTGAACTGGATGAGGGTGGCCAGTTAGCTGGCCACTGATATTGTTTAATCACAACCATCTCACTGTCCATGCAGTTCTTAAATTACATTCATGCAACAAAGGAATGGGTTTAGTCACATACCTAGAATTCGAATGCGTTTGTTGTGAGGTGTTGTGGCCTTTCCTTCTGCTGCATGCCTTTGTTTCTGTGGATGCATGCTGGTTTGGTTGCTGATACATGGCTATTTTTCTTGTGTAGGTATCCTCTGGCTGGATCTTAGCTGCAGGAGTTTGTTTCAACGTTCAGATTTGCACCCTCATGTTGCTGATGTTGGATTTTTGCAGGACAGTGACTTGTTTCATCCATAGCTCCCAAACGATAGATTGGATTGACCTAAAACTTTCTGAGTATGGTTCTATCATCATTATGCATCTCCCATAGAAAAATTGTGGTCAATGGATGCATGGATTTCGAGAAAAACTGAAAATGGCTTAAGGTGACAGAGGTCAATTTCTCATAAACCATGCAGTGGAATTGGCTGAAATTGCTTGGGCATGTTACTATCACCCATATGCATCTCCCCATGAAAC
This sequence comes from Pinus taeda, assembly GCA_000404065.3. Lineage (NCBI taxonomy): Eukaryota > Viridiplantae > Streptophyta > Pinopsida > Pinales > Pinaceae > Pinus > Pinus taeda. Next base: position 373,096 of record APFE031396035.1, on the reverse strand, counting down.
ATGTTTTGAAATGGATGCACGGATATGGAGAAAATGCAAAAATGGTTGAAGGTGATGGAGGCTGATTTCTTGGAAACGTGCACTAGAATTGGCTGAAATTGCTCGGGTACGTTTCCATCATCCCTATACAACTCCCCATAAAACAGTTTTTTAAATGGATGCACAGTTTTCAAGTTAGGGAAAAAACAAATTTATGCTCTATGTATTTTTGTTTCAAAGCATTCTGTAGTTTTTTGCACAGTAAGAAATGATCTTGGGCTATAATGTAGACTGGGAATTGATGGGAGAGAGGTTTGAATATTGTAGGAGGATTTATGAACCCTTTATGAAGCTTCCATGTTCGCCAAACTGCTTTTTAAAATCCATTTCTAACTTTCTGTAATTTCTACAGAAACTTCCTATAGAAAACATAGTTTTTAGAAAAGAAGCGCAATGAGGTGGAAAAAAATGATGGAGAAGGGTGAGGGATGGAAACAAGGATGTTTACAGGCCTCATGGACAAATTCCCAACCTTCGGGTCCTCCTTAGAGATCGATCTTGGCCTGTTTGTAGGTTCTACAAGATCTTCCTATAGAAGACACAGAACTTCTTGTAGAAGGTGAAATCTCAGTCTGAATGGGACCAAATCTTGGGAAAGGGTAGTGGTCATGGAGGAATGGATGGTGAGGGATGTTGGCAGCCTAGTGCTGACCTCTGTCTTTGTCTTGTACAATCCTCCTAACCTGCAATGTCCTTCCTTCAATTATTCAATAGAAATTAGGTTTCTCTTTTCTTCTTTGTTTTTCTCTTTTTTTTGAAAACAACTAGGGCGCCTCATGGAGGTTTTCACCCTAATTGCCTGTCGTGGGTGCCTCCAAGGGAGGTTTTCACCCAATGATCTTATTCTCTTTTTCTTTTCTCTTCTTTCCAAACCATTGACCGCCTCATGGATGTTTTCAATCAATGAGTCAATCTGAGGTGCCTCCGAGGAGGTTTTCACCTTAGATTTTTATTTTCCTCTTATTTTCATTTTTTTTCTTTTTTCTTTTTTCCTACCCTAACCTACTTGAAAAAAAAATTCATTTTCAAGTATAAGAATACTTCCAATGGAGCCATGTGCACATCGAAATTAGAGACAAAATCATGTGGAGGCTTGAAATGCATGCTTTGACAGCTATCCGGATTTCAGAGACCAAATAATTTGACTTTGAAGAGATCAAACATAGCTGAGGAAGAGAATACTGTTGCAACTTAGTGACCGTCTGGAACAGTGCAGGGAAGAGCAGTAAATGCTAGTTAGTCTTGTATTTATTCATTGTCCACTGAAGCATGGTTTTAAGGATTTTGTTATCAAGTTTAACTTGTCCATTCCCTTGGGGGTAATATAACGATGAATATTGATGTTCAAAACCCAACGGAGAGGGTAGATCATGCCAAATCTCATCTTCAAAGTTTCGGCCACGATCGGGAACCATTTGTTTTTAAACCCCAAATCAAGAAATGACATAGTTAAAAAAGAAGAGGGTTGCAGTAGCTTTGGTGTTATCGAACATGGGCATAGATTCAACCCATTTAGTGAAATAGTCGACCACCATAATAATGTATTTATGGCCATTAGCAGATGTGGGTCAACACTCCATAAAATCGATGGCCCACTTACAAAAAGGAACAACAACGATAACAAGGTGGAGAGGAGCAGGTGGAGCTCACGCCTTTGGGGCATATAATTGGAAATTGGGAAAATGCTTTACTTCCTCAATGCAATCACTAAAAATAGAAGTCCAAAAATATCCAACACGCATGATTTTTTGGGCAGTGGCCATTCCAAAGAGATGACCACCACAAGCACCACAACATTGAGCACTTGTTGAACTTCAGCATGGGTAAGAAAACGACAAAGGACATTATCGACACCACGACGATAAATATCATAACCTATGAGAAGATAGTGAGGGGCTTGACGTAGAATGCATCGTCGATAATCATGAGTGAGGTGGGGGGTGAATTTATGGGTTCGAAAATAGGTGAGGATGTCACCATACCATGGATCGTCAGAGGATATAGGGAACAAGTGTTCATCTGGAAGGTCAACATTCACCAGTGGATCTTTCGTACCAGTAGGAAAGTCATATATGAATTCAACAAGTGCTAATCCTTTCTTACTCTCAGGTGTTACAAATTCCAAGTCAAATTCCTAGAGCATAACTATCCAGTGGGCATACTTCCCATTGATGATCCACTGAATCAATAAGAAGGCGCTAGGTTTTGAATTAGTAATGACCCTAGTGGTAGGGATGAGGATATAATGACGAAGTTTCTAGAAAGAGAACGCAACAACAAATGGAAAATTTTCTGCATGGGAATAGGACATAGGGCGTCCACTAAGGTTCTTAATGACATAATAGATGACATACTCATTTTCTTTGTCTTATTGTACTAAGATCCCAACAACCACATTGGTGGAGGTCGTCATGTACAAGATGAAATCCTTGTCAAAGTTAGGTGGACTAATCAAAGGAGCAAAGGTGAGGGAATGCTTGAGGGCATAAAATACTATTGAGCTTGTTCATCCCAAATAAATGGAATATTACATCAAAAGAGTTAAAGGAACCCATGAGCAATGGTAGCATGGTCTAGAACAAATTGACACAAAAATTTGGCTTTTCCTTGGAGGCCTTGTAATTGGAGAAGGTTATGAAGAGGAAGAAGTTTTATAATGGCCTTAACTTTAACAGGGTCGATGGAAATCCAAATTTTGGACACAATGAAGCCCAAAAGTTGACTGATGGGAATGCAAAAGACACACTTAAGGGGATTAAGGAAAATGTTATATTTGTGACATCATTGGAAGATGATACACAAATAATCAATGTGTTGCAACCAAATTTTGGGAAGAGAGGTGAGATCATCAAGATACACAAGGATAATGTGAGCCTAATCGTGAAAAAAATAGGACATGACATTTTGAAAAGTGGCATTCTTTAAACCAAAAGGCATGACCATATAAGAAAAAGTTGTCCACATACTAGTAAAAGTAGTTTTATGTTGATTTGCAAAGCGAATACGTATCTAGTTGTATCATAAGAATCCATCCATGAAGGAAAAAATGTCATGTCCTGCACACTCGTCAATGATTTGGCCAATGAAAGGTGTGGGGAAGTTATCTTTAGGACAATATTTGTTCAGATCATGAAATTCCATGCAGACACGAAGGATGCCTTGTTTTTTTAAAACAAGAACAAGGTTGGACACCCATGAGGTGTATGCTACTGGGTAAATGAATCTGGCTTAGCTTATCTATTTTGGCTTTAATGGCATCACTCTTGGAAGGATGGATAGGCCTTTGTTTTTTATCGATAGGAATAACATCAGGCCAAGTGTCGATATGATGTTCAATAATTACTAGATCAAGTCTAGGCATCTCAGAATAAGACCAAGCGAAAACATCACAAAAATTTTAAATAACTTAGAGTAAGCCTCAATTTCTTCCAGGGTGAATTATTCCCCCAACATGATATGTTATTCAACTCCTAGTTTATTCGAAATGTTAACCTTAATGGTGGGTGAAATGTTGGCCATGTTACCTTCTTCGAAAGCATCTAATGCAAGATAATACAACAGTAGGATTTCTAAGCCAATCAACTTCATCGTTGATGAAATATTTGAAATCCACAACATATTTATCATGGGAATGCTATGGAAGGAAGTACGCATAATGGTGCATATCATCTGAAGGATAATTAAGGTTGGTCATAGCTTCCATGATGTCTTCACCAGCATGAAATATGGGGGGATGGGAGGAAGAAGAACCACTTGATGATGATAAGCTACCCGAAGCATATTCATGGGAGACAAGGTTCACAAGAGAATCATAAAAAATGTTGGACATGTGACTAGTGGATGAAACATGCACCGATGTTGAGACCGAAGTGTCTTTTGAAGCCGGTTTGAAAGAAGCACCATAAGAAACTCCTAAAAAGTCTTACTAAATCAATCCCATGGATGATGATCGGTAGATAATGAGTGATGAATTATATATCACCTCGACATTAGGAGGGGTAATCACAATAGTGGGTTGAGAAACCTCTTGTCCTAGTGAAAAATTGGTGCTAGAACCCGCAAGTAGAGAAGAAGGAGAGTAACTACGAGCGACAAATAGTTCGCAAAGACATGGAGCATATCACAATTTTTTTTTAGATGAGGAAAATGATGGGAATAATGTCCATACTTATCACACAAAGCACAAGGGTGGTTCGTACTTAACGATTTATTCTTCTTGGAAGACTCTAGTAAAGTGACTCGCACTTCAAGAATATTAGGATCAGGTTGAGGATATGAGACCACGCTCTTAATATGGGGGAGTCCAAGACAATTATTGTGGCATGTCTAGGAACATCACACAAAGCGCATTATAGAAACTTTGAGGTCTAATATGGGACTTCTAAGGAATATTATAAAATAATAGTGGAAATAATAAAATAAGATTAAATTACATCATCAAATTTTAGAGGGAAAAAAGAAAAAAGTACTTTTTCGACTTGTATTTTCAACTTATCACCCTACAGTTTTACTCAAATTTTGAGGGAGAGCACTCGTTGGATGTGGAATTTAATTCTTAATCCAAGGAGTACCCACGTTGCATACTTTCAATGGACCCTTCTACATGAAAAATTAGGAATACATGAAAAATGTGATTGCAATCACGTTTTTTCATGTATTTCTCATTTTTCGTGTAGCGAGGTCCATCAACAGTATGCAACATGGGTAATTCTTGGATTATGAATTCAATAATGAGTGCACCCACTCTAAATTTGAGTAAAAATGTAGCGAGATAAGTTGAAAATTAGTTTTTTATATTTTTATATTTTTTAATCCTTCTACTTTTTTACTCCAAAAGTAGTGAATCATCCCCCATGGTTGACATCATTATCTTGAATCATATCGGTTCTTATAAAGTTGATTTTGGTTGTACATTTTTGTTTTGAGGCCCATTTTAGACCTCAAAATTTCTCTGATGGCATGGAGGAGTAAAATTCGGTGGTTTAGAAGGAGTGGTTGTCACTTGGGTTTCGTTTTCCTTGCTCCCCTCACCAGATGCTTTCGCAATAAGAGTAGATTCCTAATGAGGTTGCTGTGGAACTAAAGCAAAGAAATGGGTGGTAGGAACGGGTTGAACCAGAGTCAAAGGCAACGTAATATTTGAATTTGTCAAGAGGAGTGTTTTTAGGAGGATTGATATACCAAACTAGGATCCCCAAAATCATGTTAGGAAGACTCAACATATCCATTACAAGAGTAGAAAAGATCCCTAGTGGTGGGAATAAGAAAGGTATCTGACCAAATGGGTAATGACCTGGAGAAGCTCCTTTGGAAGGAGGAGGGATAGAAGAAAAAATTCTTATAGGGAAATGGCCTACAGGAATTGTTCCTGAAGGACGAGTTAAGTCTTGCACAGTGAATTGCTAGGGAGATGACTACAGGGAAGACGTATTGGGTTTCCTGTTGGCAGGTCATGATTCTTGAAGCATGCAAACACTTGAAGAGCTAGGCTCGGTGTTAACAGGGGGTGGGCAAAAATAATCCCCACGCATCATTGAATCTTTATAGACTCTAGGGTAAACATCAGTAAAGGTAGAGGTGGTCTTATTGCTCATCATTGATGGAATGATATTTTAAGGAGAAGTATGAGACTAAGGTTCATAGTAAGTTAGATGATCGATAGTGATGATATTTTCATTATGGGGAAAGCACATCTTATGGAAAGCAAAATATATGCCAACTGGCATGGCGTACATATAACTGTGACCAAGCAAGAGGTTTTAATATAAAGGGGCATTGATAACTTTGATATTGATCATGACTGTCTTACCAACAACAATGATGGGGTAGTTACGATATAAACCAAGAGACTATGAGGGGTGACCATCCCATGCACGAAGAGTGACAGTGACAGGCTGGGTGAACCAAGTTGCTTCCAAACACTAGCAGCCATCACACAAGTGGAGGCACCATTGTCGACTATATACTATTGAACAATGGTGTTTTTTATAAAGATTGGTATCTAAAAAGAAACAGAGGAAGCGAGGGGGGGATGACCCACTTTATCAACACCAAAGACAATCAATTAATCATCATAAGGATCCACAATGCCCAAAGCATATAGTAGAGATTTCCATTGGGATGGGCACATATGGATAACTTCCAGCATTGACATGGCAACAAGAGATTGAACCAAGTCATCTACTCTACTATAAGTGTGGGCAGATTTAGAACTAACAACATTTCAACATAATGGTCCTTCGGTGATCTTAGGATGAACCTCTAATTTGGGTTGAGGGATTTGTAAGGTACCATTTGGTGACAAAAGGGGCCTAGTGGAACTTTTGGGTTGAGAGTAAGTCGTTGACTTATCAGGAGGATTTTCATACTAGTGCGACCTAGTCTGAAGGTTTATATCTTTAGAATTCATCATGAGAATCCAATAATTTCCATTCCCCTTTTATGAAGTTTTAGGAGATGTAGTATTCTAGGAAGGTTGAGTGGCCACATATCCTTGGTGAGGGAACAAATTGATAAGCAAGGGAGGGGGTTCAATGATGGGCTGCTTCCTCTTGAGGCATCTTCTTGAGTTTCCCATGCTTTGCACATCTGAGGGAGAAGAGGACATTCATGAGTGTAATTTCCATGTGTCTCACAACAAACACAAGGCTTATTTGTCCTAAGAGGCTTTTTCAACTTGGGTTTCTTGCCCTGTTGTCGAGTTGCAGGATTGGACTGATCACCCTCACTGGAATTAGCTTATCTACCTTGGCTGCCTTGATTGTCTTGAGATGGTTGATTCTGGTTATCCTTCCCATTTTTCCTTCTCTTGGGTTTGTGGGGAATGGGAGCACTCTACTAAGCATATACGTGAATCTTTGGAGGTAGTTGTCGCTGCAACATAGAAGGTTGAGCTATTGGTTTCGTTGGGGATGGAGAACTAGGTGATGAAAATAGATAATAAGGGTTCACAATAAAGTTTTGGTAATCAGGTTGAGAAAAAACTAGAATTGGCATCAACTAATGTGGATGGGAAAATGTGTATGATGTGCTTGAACCTTGGTAAGAGTGTACGCACGAGGAATTAGGAGGAGGATAAGTGTAGGTGTAACTAGTCCCCCTTGGGGTTGACCATAACCCATAAGAGGTTGAGAATATGGTGATCGGTGAGGGTTAGATATGGATCCAATGATACTATCAGTTGCATGAGATTCCCCTAGTATAGAAGAAACATCAGGCCTAGGGATATCAGGAAGGACGATATAAACATAACCTAACTGTGCATAAATCATATAATATTTCAGAGCTATTCAGAGAGCTTCTTCCTTGGTTTGAGGAAAGTGTGAGGTGACACCTTTACCTATGGGAGCTAAGAGAGTTCTCAAAAACCAATCCACGTAGACATGATCCTCAGATTCATGAGCTTTACAAAGGCTCCTCCTTATATGCCATTCTTTTACATGATCAAAAAGGCGAGTGGAAAATGTTTAACAAAAGGAAGTCAAAAGTTTGGTTTGTGTGTCATACCAAAGAGGTAATTGGAAATATGATAGGAAGGCATTAGAAAGAGTCACAAAGGTGGAATGAGAGGCATGTGATTGGTTTAGATACCGCTTGGCAGCATCTCTAGTCAGAGCGTGTTGTAAGAGACAAAGATGAAAGGAGTCCTCGGTGATGGAGTTAGAAGAGCACCATATATGGAAAGAGAAAACGTGATTGATAGGGTCCTCTCTAGGATTCCCTTCAAATTTGGGGATATTTGAGGGAAGTTTGGTTGGCATCGAGGACCAATTTTGGTCATGGAACAGGGGATAATTGATGAGCTGGCCTAAATCAGGGAGGCTCAAGCCTAAATCAGGGAGGCTCAAACCAACCATGTAAGGAACTAAGTTTTGATTAGCGCTTATACCTAAAGAGGCTCTCATATTACCCCATTGAGGGTTACCTTGGTTAGGACCAGTGTTACTACCTTGTTTTTACCACCCACATTAGGTCTGGTATTACTGCCTGCATTAGCGCCTGACTTGGTAGTGGTGTGGGGTTGGGAGGATGCAGAATCATAGGAAGAGCTAGAAGAATGAGAAGAACTAGATTTCGTATGTGGACTCAATGGAGGACTAGGTGGATGGATCCTAACTCGATGAGCAGGGATAAGAGGATGTCCAAAAGGAAACTTGGGGCAAAGGCCATGAAGTCTCCTCGATAAATGCCTAGGGGGTGCAATGATGTCAAGAAAATATAAGACACAAAAGGATAAAGGATGAGGATACCGAAAGAGAGTAAGAAACAACAAGAAAACACCTAGTATAGTGGTACAAGGTGCAAACTAACTATAATGATACGCTACTCTAGTTTAAGCAAGCACGCTAGTACAAAATGGCTAATTGGTTACTAAAAAAATGACTAAAATTTGCATATAAACGACCATTTTTCAGTCGGTAACAAATAGTATCTAATTTATAGTATCTGATAACGCAACCAACTTTTAGTCGTTTTTAGCTTAGTCATTAATTGGTTGTCTCAATTTTATCGTCTATTACTATATTTAGTCACAAATTTAGTCATTAATTGCCACAATTAATGACCAAATATACAACAAAATATATTATTATATGGTCACACTAGAAAACCAATTAATGACCAAAGAAATATGACCAAAATTTTGGTCGTATTATAAGATATTCTAAATTAGCTACCAATAGTCATATATATGAAAAATTTAGTCGTCACTTGAAAATAGTTAATGACCAAAGAAATTTCACTAAATTTTGTTCATGTTGTAAGATATTGTAAATTAGATACTAATAGTCATATATATGAAAAATTTAGTCATCATTTGTAACCACAAATTTATCATTTGCAGTAGTCATTTATCTTTTCTTGGTAGTTTCATATTCATTATATAAACAACTAATTTAGTAGTTTATATTCTTTTCATTTACTTTCATTAATAAATGTTATAAAATACTAATTTAGTCATATATTCATTTTACTTGTGTTTATCATTAATCAATATAAACTACTAATTTATTAGTTTTAGATTGATTTTATGTGTTCATTATTAATCAACATAAATTAATTAATATGAATTTGAAATTAAATTAAAAAAATGTCATACAAAGTTACATATGTTAATTACAATACTAAACAGTATCAAGTGCAACTATAAATAATTTCAACCACAAAAATTATATTCTATGAAATGTCAAGTATTATAATATGAGTTTCCAACTTAATATTGGTTGGATTACAATTTACACATAAAATATTGTTTCATCACTTCAAAACATTATGATTGTGTTTCCAAGGCATTATAGGTGAATTCACCAACTCTAAAGACTTGACCATCAGTCTCTATGTGTTTGTCTTATGCAGGATATTGGCTCTAAGGGTATCACTAGATTGATTCTCTTCTCTCTCTCTTTTTTGCATTTGTCACTCCAGTGTTATTGTTCTCGTATTTCTTCAATTCCTGCTTCTTACCATCAATACTAAGTTCCTTTTATAAAAACAAAATAAGATACAATGTAGAGTATAAGACATGAAAGACAATGAACACTAGAATATAAACTAAAGTAGACTATAAATTGTTTATATGACATATACCTCAACATCAACAATGTCAAATCCATTTTCCCCATAAAAACAAGGAACTCGAACATGTTTTCTTTAGTTGGGTGACAATGGCCACGATGTGGCCAAATGACCTATATAAACATAGAAAATAAAATGTCATCATAGAAAATAACACCTTAGTAACTTAGTATTCAACCTTAAGGGAAAGCTTAGGCACAATCATGTCAACTAAGTTACATGCTAAAAATCTCAAGCTGTAGATAACTTGTGAAAACAAATAATCTGAGGTGTGATGTCTAATCCTTGTCATTTTATTCGAAACAACATTTAATTCTCTAATGCATGAACTTGGTCAAGTATATAAACAAATTGTGCTCAAATAACAACATGCAATTAAACTTTTCTAATAGCCATGAAAATATTTTAACATAAAACAACTAAAAGGATTTCAATCAATTAAGTGTAATACTAATTCCATCTTCAATCTTTGGTTGTTGTTTAAATGGACATGATACCAAGTATTTTCAATTTCATAGTCAAAATACAAAACAAAATCAAAATAAAAATTCAAAAATATAATCAAACAATAAAGAGAGGATATCATGGAATGGACATTGCAATTATAAAAGAACTATTTACCTATCCATCGGTGTCTTGTCTAGCATTTCTAAAACATTTTCTTGCCCAAAATAACCATGAGGTGAAATCACAACATTAAAAACCATAGGAATCCCTACTAGAAACTCGAACAAGTTTTCTTTAGTTTGGAAATAGTGGCTACCATGTGGCTAGATGGCTTGTATAAAGAAATAAAATAAAACGATAGAAAAGAACACCTTAGGAACTTAGTATTCAACCTTCAAGAAAAATCTTAGGCATAATCATGCAAACTAAGTTACAAATTCTAAGGGCCAAGTGGTGAATTAGCATACCATATTTCCAGCTCTCCATTTTTTATTGCACCAAACTTACCAATGTTTAATCCAAAAAGCCAATAATTTTCATTATAATAGATCAAGAAAGTTTCTACAAGCAACTTCTTAAGAGCCTTCTCCATTCTCCACTCAAGAGGAAAATTCAACGCCCGGTAAAGATGAAGATCCCCTTTCTAGCTACTCTCAGGAATCATGTATATCTTGTAGGTTTTAACCACGTATAGAAATTACTTGCATACGAATTCTAAATCATAGGAAAAATAAAAATGTGAGAGCATAACACATAAAGCACATATACACAGAGATTTCCCATTGGATCCCAAAACCGGGACTACCAGCTTGATTTTTCATTATGTTCCTTTCAATGTTACAATACATATT
>APFE031396035.1:320859-347785 GCA_000404065.3 Pinus taeda | reverse complement strand
AGATCCCAAAACCGGGACTACCAGCTTGATTTTTCATTATGTTCCTTTCAATGTTACAATACATATTTATACATGCCGAAGCATCAAATACCATGGACCGAAAACCATAGGTAGGTTCGCCCAACCTAATATAGAGTCCAAAAAAAATTTCTCGGGGCGCTGCCCCGAACCCCGTAGAGGGGGGCTACCCGCCCCCCCCTCTAACCTCCCAATTCACTACGTAGGTTAGTCGCGGAAAGAATATAACACAACCCAACATATCTGCATATACAAAAAAATAGTGTAAGAGGAAAGTGTGCAGAAAAAATATCTATAAAATTGAAATAAATGACAACAATGGCATAATGAGAAAAAGGAATGAAAATTAAGAAACTTGATTTATTTGCATAAAGAAAAAGTTAGGCAGAAACTAAAAAGCAAATCTCAATATTTACACAAGAAAAATGCCACCCTTATTACCTTTTTGTTCATACTAGTGCTCCTAAACATCATCAAGTTGTTGTTACTAAAAAGTGATGCAATTTTAAAGTGTACCCTGAAGAGGATGAAAAAGGGAGAAATGCACATGATTTCAAACAAACAAATTTACAACAAGTGAAAAAATAATGTTAATCATTCTAGGTTCCAGAAACATTGCTTCAATATTAACAACCTTCTTTACAAAGCAAAGATGCATTAAAAAAATCCCAAGGAATGAATTTATTCTTTCACTATATCACAATTTTTTGCTATAAAAGTTTACCAAATAATCCTAATGTCACTCAAAATTTTTACAAAACCATTTACTAAACAAATTGTCTCATTTATTTTTGGCAATATGAAGTTTGAAAAGTGCAAATTGGTTTTGACTTAGAGTTGGTGAGACTAAGAGCTTGAACATAATTATGTGTTTATTACACACCCATGTTCTCATCATGGCTTATGAGGTTCACGCCAATCACTTTGAGAACTCTATATTGAAATCACCATGACCTGGGACTTTTCCATGATTACAATGGGGAGGGTGAATGGTAAAACCCCATAAGCTAACCTATACATACCCTAAGGAGAGTACAAGTCCTACCCATTTAGGTATTGTCTCATTGAGCATGTAAATATCAATAACATAGAAGAGAAAATGTGGACAAAGTTTGTAAGAAATGCATGTATTAATAAGAATCTTATACTTAGTGAGATCATAATTGTATAGAAGTTACCTAGATTTCAAGAAGTCAACTTTTAATTCTAATTAAATAAGAACCATAATCATGAGCATGGTTTGGTGTCTAAGGTCTGCATTTTCCAATAGGAATTGATGCCTTTAAGCCCCTAGGACTTCATATCCTAAATCTTTTATGCACCTCAATTCTTTAGCCTAACTCATTTTTTTGTAATGTACTTGATCAATGAGCATATCATCATATCCCATGAGTCCAATGATATTATATCCTCTAAACCCTAGTTCTAATTCTTCCTTTGTTACTATTGTATACCACTCTTGCCTCACTAGGCAACTAACTTTCATGGTGGTCTCTGATGATGCTGAAATATGATCATCCACCTAGTACTCCATGCCCATTTTCTTGTCTCTAGTGGTCTCTTTAATCCAATCACATTGATCCTCCTTTGGAGCAACATATTTATCACGAAAGGCATTAAACTAAAAATTCTCATAGTTTTCTTCTTGGTCAGCTTTATCATCCTCAAGGGAGCCCATGAGACTCCCCTTTATAATAGGGAAGACACCACCATGTGATTTTTCTTCTTTGGATTCTTCAAACATGTCTCTGACTCCCTTATAGCTGCCACCAAACTTTCCTTCACCATGATGTAATAAATGTTGGTACATACAAAGGACCCTCCTTCCTATTGAACATGATAGCATGATAAGAGAAATCTTTCACTTCCCCTGGAACCCGTAAGATAAGCGACAAGAGGTGAGATGCATTGTCTTGCCAAGGCCATTTTCACTGTAAAAAGAAAATTGTTGCAATTAATACCTTTTTTCCTAGGACAACATCACACTAAATCTTGCAAGGGTTTCTCATGTGTCATGGACACATCATTAAAAATGTAATATTGAGGTCATGCATATTTATCATCGTAGGCTTCCTTACAGAGTAATCCCCTTATATTCTATATTCTAGAATATATATTCTAGTCCATGTGCAAACTGGTAGATAGCATATGGCTCTAACTTGAGGGAAAGTGCTTTGTAAGGAGTTTTTGAGAACCTTCAAATTCAAACATGTCAACGTAGAGGTGTTAAGGAAAAATCAATGATCCAATGAAACCACTTCATCTTCTCAAGGTTGCAGTGTCCCTTGCCCCTATGTTTGGTCATCATGAAAAGGAGTGAAATGCTAAAATAGGAGTACCTACAAGCCACAAGCGTTGTCATTGGTGGGTTAGTATCCTTATTCCGTTCCTTTGATAACATGTGATCATGACTTCTCGAAGTTCAAGGAAAAAATTGGCCTATACGTCCTTGATCACTGCCAAACTAGCATATTATGGGAGAGAAACATCCACATTCAGAATCTCTTTAGTTCATGAAACATATATTTTCATTCTAGCAAAGAAAAGGTTGTCTCCAGAGCCAAGAAAACTCCTATTTGTATCATCGATTGAGATCGAAGAATAGTGCTCTTTCTGATAATGAAAACCTTATCATGTCATCCATGGTGTTGTTTTTGAATCAAAACTTTATTCAAACTTACAGAATATGATTCACATAAAAACCCTTCAGAAGGTTAATTTGAGGGTCCTTTTATTGGTCCTGAAATCTCGTCTCTAACACACTTAAACTTAGCCCTCTACACAAACTCATTTCCTATGTCCTCCTTAGATGGCATGTATGAAGACTTTAAGTTAACAACCTCTAGATGTAGGGCTATAAATGTGTAATTTTTTTGCTCACTTTATAGGTCCAAACCAAAGATAATTTCATCATTATAATGAGCATGGTTTGGTGTCTGAGGTCTACATTTTCCAATAGGAATTGATGCCTTTAAGCCCCCGAGACTTCATATCCTAGATATTCTATGCACCTCAATTATTCAGCCTAACTCATTTTTCTTTAATGTCCTTCTAGGATAGTGAGCATATCATCATATCCCATGAGGCCAACAATGTCATCTCTTCTAAACCCCGATTCTGATTCTTCATTTGTTATTGTTGAATACCACCCATGTCTCATTAGGAAGTAAACTTTCATGGTGGTCTCTGATGATGCTGAAAATAGGATTGTCCACCTAGTGCTCCATGTCTATTTTCTTGTCTCTAGTGGTTTCTTTAAGCCAACCTCATTGATCCTCCTTTGGAGAAACATCTTTATCACTAAAGGCATTAAACTGAAATTTCTCATAAATTTCTTCTTGGTCATGGTTATCATCCTCAAGGGAGCCCATGAGACTCCCTTTGGTAATAGGGAAGACACCACCATGTGATTTTTCCTCTTCATATTCTTCAAACATGTCTTTGACTCCCTTATAGCTACCACCAAATTGTCCTTCACCATGATGTAATAAATGATGGTACATATCAAGGACCTTCCTTTTTATTTAACATGATAGCATGATGAGAGAAAGATTTTATTTCCTTTTGAACCCATAAGATAGCTACAAAAGGTGAGTTGCATTGTCTTGCCAAATCCATTTTCATTGTAAAAAGAAAACTATTGTAGTTAATACATTTTTTCCTGGGACATCACACTCAATCCTACACTAGTTTCTCATGTGTCATGGACACATCAATCAAACTGTAATCTTGAGGTCATGCATATTTATCATTGTACAATTCCTTCCATAGGAATCCCCTTATATTCCAAATTCTATAATATACATTCTAATCCATGTGAAAACTGGTAGTTAACATATGGCTATAACTTGGGGGCAAGTGCTCTGTAAGGAGTTTTTGAGAACCCTCAAATATGAACATGTCAACGTAGAGTTGTTAAGGAAAAGTCAATGATCCAATGAAACCACTTCACCATCTCAAGATTGCAGTGTCCCCTTCCCCTATGTTTGGTCATCATGAAAAGGAATTAAATGCTAAAATAAGAGTACCTACAAGCCACAAGTGTTGTTGTTGGTGGGTTAGTGTCCTCATTCACTTCCTTTGATACCATGGGATCATGATTTCTCAAAATTATAGGCAAAAATTGGCCTATAAGTCCTTGATCGCTACCAAACTAGCATATTATGGGAGATAAACCCTCCTTATTGTTGATAACTTCATTAAATCCACTTAAGGGAACCTCAAAAGCAAGGTTCTGGAGCCTCAATTATAGTTGATAAAGGGAAAAGCTGGAAATGTTAGCCATTTTATGTGTTTTACTCTCTCCCTTTCCATTTATATTTCAGGTGATCATGTTGTCAAAGGCCCCACTTATTATAGCTTGCATTTTGACCCCAATATAAACATTAAGGAACTAGGATAACATAAAAGATAATTTATTAAATCAAGTATCTGATGCATTAAAATTTTAAAAGGACATCATTAATGCATGCATTGTTGGAATCATATAAATAGAGGGATGTGGTGAAATGATATGAAATTTAAAAAAGAATGCATTCAGCCAAACAGAGAGCCAGGTATCAGTGACACTAAATTAACTCATTTGTCCTTCTTGGAAGCAACAATCATTTCTTGTTCTTTCTTACAGAATCACACAAATCAACAACTCATATGCCACAAAATGTATTGAAGAAACCCACGAAACCAAAGATATACATGAAACCATTTCAATGCAACAACTACAAATTTGTGTAGAGTTAGCAACATGACTGAATAACTTTGTAGGGAAAGCTTCACCCATTCTCTTCACCTTTTCATGTTATTTTTGAAGCCTGTCCCATTATTTTTCCTTGGCTACTAATTGTTGTTGCAATTTCTCTATGGCTTATAAATTATCTTCTTCTAAATATTTTACTTCATTGAGAAAAGACTTTCCATTTGCCAAGGAATGCATACTATACTCCTTTATCTTGCCCATGATAGCAGTGAGGATTTTTTGTAGGATAGAGAATTTCTTTTGTAGCTATTAATTCTCCTCTTGCAAGTGTAGGAATATCTTTCTTAGTTCTTCATTCTCTTCTTGAATCTATTGGTTTCATTCTTCAAGGTTGAGGTATCTGCTAGTTGCAAAATAGTGGGATTGTGCCTCAGAGATAAATGAAAGTTCAATATCAGTATAGTGCCCTTGATGATGACATTAATAGATACTCCATTGTCGATCAAAGTTCTAATAATGGGAGTATTATCTATATAAACAGTCACAAGAGGACTTCTGGGCTCAACATACTTTGGATGTGTAGTTGTCTCAAGCATGATATCAAAATGTTGTCTCATACATGAAAGTAAGGTTAATTTTATTTTGATTTGGGTAAAAGGAAATCACTTGATATAGAGGGGCTATATCTAATAATGATGTTGGAAGGCCTAAAGAGTGATAATTTTTCTTTGAGGGAATTAATAAAAATTATAGAATATCTTTTTAATATAATTAAGTATGTTCATAATGGTGTGTGTGTTGATAAATAATATTGTTGATAGGCTTATTCTGCAAATGGTATTTAAAATTTAAAATTTAAAATTTGAATTATTAGATAACCTGTTAAACATTATCTTTCCCAATTTGTTTTTTTTATTGAACCAAGTAATGGATAGCTATTGGATATTTTTACACCAACTATTAGCATGAAATATAGAGCATATGTATCCTCAATAGAATTTATACCCTATTGGTTGTGCATATGCAACATAAGCCCTGCACATAACAGAGATTATGGTAGCATAACTCCTGGAATTATTTAAGGATAATCTAGTTGATATATTAGACATAAAATGGCACTGATTAAAGTATTGTATTATTAATGTGCGTAGGTTATGGGGTTTAATCTATTTTCCTCTGGTTATAAATATTGCACTCAACTATAGGATTTTCAATTTTGGAAATCAATAGGCATACTTTTGGTCAATTTGACTCTTTTAGATAGAAGAATGCAATGGGATTATTCATTTTCGTTGAAGGATGTTTGATTTCTATACAAATCTAAGTATATTTTTCTCTACAATTCCATAAAAGTTGCATATCAGTAAGGAATCATCCCACCAAAGACTTCTTTAGGCAGTCACCAAAGACCTCTTTAGGCAGGTATCATTTACTAATTATCCCAGAAAAATATCCTAGAAAGCCTTCAGCCTCTCTAGGAAAAAGTATCAATGTTTCGTGAAACTAGTAAAGGCCTTTCTTCCCTCCCTGCTTGCCAAAAGAATTTGTTCAAAAAGCATTCCAATTTCTTGTAAGTTAAAATAAAAGGAAATATGCATAAGGAAATTAAGAGTGACTTGCTGCCATTTCTTTACCATAATAAGTGATTCTCTATTGGGAGAAAAACCGAGATCTACAACTCAAACCCTAATGACGGCAAGGAGGTGAAAACCTAGGGGCAACACGAAGGAAGTGTGGAAGACCGTCAACAACTGAGTCCACCAGGAACTGACAAAGGCCAAAGCAACAAAGGTATGACAAAAGATGTCAGGAGGGGAGAGATCCCCTCCTACCAGGATACGGTGGTAGGAGACGGACATAGTAGCCAGGAGACAGACGAACGAAAGAACACAGGCTCGGTGCTAGGAACTTCCTGGCAAATAGGCCGCAGAGGAAAGTGCCTGCCATGTATAGCAGAGAAACCCAGATATGTGATCCCAGCGAAAAAACTGGAAAAGTACAAAAGATATATGAGGGATCATGCCCTTATCTGCAAGTTCGTAGGAGTCTTGCTGTCGGAAAGAGACCTCACCAAGTGGATTCAGCAAAAATGGCAGCCCCAAGGCCACATCAAGCTCAAGCTGGGAGCGAAAGGCTTCTTTACGGTAATCTTCTTTAACCTGCAAGATAGAGATAAGGTATTTGAAAATGGCCCGAATTTCTATTAGAATGCCGGTCTGTTCATGTGTTTCTGGGAAGAATGCTACAACCCTGACAAAGAAACCTTTCTGGGTTCACTTATTCAGGCTCCCCATAGACTTCTAGGACTCGAACATCTTGGAGGGGATAGGAAACTCAATAGGAAGCTTCGTGAAAATAGCAAAACCTACAAAGAAAGGTAGATACACCTTGTACACCAGGATTTGTGTTTATGTGAACCTAGCAAACCCCATCCCGACACAATAGAGCTTGAATATCATGAAGATGTTTGGCAGCGGAACATAGATTATGAACACATCCCGTTTAGGTGCCGCAGGTGCCATACCCATGGCCACCTGGCAAAGGAATGTTTGATAACCAGGGAGGAAGAAGAAAGTAGAAGGCCCCTACAAAAAAAAAGAGCCAGACCAGGAGGAATTCCAAGGGTGAGAAGCAAAAGGAAAGCCAACAAGGAAACCCCCCAGAAAGATAGGAAAGGAAAATAATCCGCCCCAGCGAATCCAAATAGTTTTGAAATATTGCAAGTAGAGGAAGACGAGGAAGACCAACCCATGGAAAATCAAGAGGATAAAGGCTTGGAAAGCAGTGGGAGCTGCGAAAGAAACCAAACAAAAAGGAAAGCCCCGAGAGAGCCACCGAAAAAAGATAAGGAACTAGATGAACAAACTGAACAGATGGAGACAGAATAGGAGACCAATAGGGAACACCTAATTCAGGAAGAGGAAGTATTGAGAAAACTGTTGAATGAATGGAAGAACCTAGATGAGAGGTTTATTCCGGAAGAAAAAAAGAGACTGTATGCGCAAACCTTCCAACAATATAAAACCAAACTTGAAAAAGGCAAAGCCTCACCAGAATAATACCAAGAGACTCAAAAGGAAAGCAGACTAGATTAGAACGGACAAGATAAAGGGGGGGGGCGGGGGCAAATAGGAAGAAAAAACCTTAAGGATTCCATCCAACTCATGGGAGAAATGTTAGTCAATACAAGGAGAGTGGTCCCGCTATCAGCGGTGTTTCAAAACCTATCCCAAGTTAACCAATGATTTTGACATCATGGAATATCAGAGGCTTAAACAGCAAAGGAAAACAGAGACATCTGGCAGCAAGACTCAAAAAAGACAAACCACAAATTATGCTTCTCCAAAAAACTAAAATCTCAGGCCAGAAGATGGAGGAAATTCTCAATAAAATAAAACTGAGATACGAACAAGTAACTATAGATGCCAAAGGGAGTGCAGGAGGGATAGCAATTCTCTGGAATCCAGCAAAAGTCCTTACCGATTGGTGGATAGGAATGCCAAGAATCCTCACAAGGAGATTCAGACTCATAGGACAAAGCAAATGGGTGGTAATATTGGCTGTCTATGGGCCCCACACCTATGTAGACAGAGACCTGTTTCTCAAACAGCTGACAAAGATTAGAAATATGCACCAGGAGCATAGATGGATCCTGGCAGGCGACTTCAACTTAATCACATCTAGAGAAGAGAAAAGAGGTGGAATAAGCAGAGAAGATCCGGAGATGGAAAGATTCAGAGACGTGTAGACATAACTAAGGGTGGTTGATATCCCAACCATAAACGGGAAATTCAACTGGAATAACAGAAGAGGCGGGTCCAAACAGACCGCTTCAAGACTGGACAGATTCCTCATCTCAGAGCACATAATCAGGCTGGATATCTTCTATGAAGCCTCTATCCTACCCTCAATAAGGTCGGGCCACTGGCCAATAAAGCTCGAAATAGCCTTAAACGATTAGAACAAAAAGAGACCCTTCCGATTTGAGTCCTTTTGGCTTCGTGCCCCTGATTTCCTAGACAAAGTAAGAAGTTGGTGGCAGGACAGCAAAAGCGGAAAGGAAGGCCACAGTAAAATGCACTCTTTTCAGCTAAGACTCAAACAAATCAAGAGAAAAATCAAGAAGTGGAACAGGGAAGAATTCGGCAACATCCAGCAGGAGCAAGGCAAACTCCAGTCTAGATTGGAAAGAATCCAGCAACAAATCATCTCAAACGAACAAAATAAAGAACTGGCTGAGGAGGAAGGCAAAGTAATCACTCAATTGGAGGAAAGGCGAAAACAGGAAGAAATCCTGTGGAAGCAGAAATCTCAGGTCCAATGGCTAAAAGAGGGAGACAAAAACTCCAAATTTTGAACCATCGCAAACACAAAATAATCTTCTCCTTGAAAGACAAGGAGGGGAACAGAGTGACACAGTAGGATGAAATAGAACAACTCTTGGTGGAGCACTTCAAAGGCATTCTCTCTAAACCAAATGTCAATTGATCTGAGGACATAGACAAAATCTGCCACCATATTCCTAAGAAAGTCTGCAGAGATCAAACCTGGCCCTTCTCAGGGTAATCACCAAGGAGGAACTTGAAGAGACAATCAACAAAATGCCAAAAAATAAGGCCCCGGGCCCCGACGGCTTCACCATTGAATTTTATCAGGTGACTTGGAGCTTCATGGAGAATGATCTGTTAGACCTAGTGGAGGATTCCAGGTGTTCCAAGTGCATGCACCAAGGCTTGAACGCCACCTTCCTGGCTCTAATCCCGCAGAATGGCTGCTCGGATGAATTGCAGGGTTTTAGGCCCATTTCCCTATGTAATGTTGTCTACAAAATCCTTGCAACTGTCATGGTAAACAGGCTCAAGCCAATCCTACCAAATCTCATTGCCCTAGAGAAAACTAGCTTTGTCAAAGGATGACAGATCACCGATGGCATCATAGTGGCCCAAGAAGTGATCCACTCCCTGAAAAGCTCCCGCGCCCCAGGCATGCTTCTCAAACTTGATCTGGCCAAGGCGTTTGATCGCCTTAGCTAGAAATATCTAGCAGGCATCCTTAAAGCCTATGGATTTGACCAAAGATGGATAAATTGGATCCTGTCTATGGTTGGCACTCCAGTCATGTCAATTTTGTTAAATGTCACCCCCTCTGAAGCCTTCACTCCCTCCCGCGGGCTAAGGCAAGGAGACCCCTTGACTCCCTTCCTCTTCATCCTAGCCGCAGAAGGCCTAGGCAGATTGGTTAAGGCTCAAGTCTCTAGGGATCAGATAAAGGGCCTTCAAATCTGCAGGGAGGACATCCCAATCTTGCACCAGCAATTTGTAGATGATGTGATGCTATATGGTCAAGCCACACTAAAGGAGGCCCAAATAATTATCAAAACCTTATCCCAATTCAGCAAAGCCTCTGGAATGGAGATTAACAAGGACAAATCGGAAGTGTTTTTCTTCAATACCTCGTTGGCTGCCCAAAGATTCTTGGCACGTACTTTAGGCTTTAACAGGGGAACCTTCCCATCAAAATACCTGGGTATTATACTGCATGAACATCAATTCTGGTCGGCCAACTGGGAACTTCTAATAAAAAATTTGAAATAAAATGGAAAACTGGACCCATCACTCATTAAATGCCCCAAGTCGGATAATCCTCTTGAAAGCAGTTTTGCAGGCCATCCCTAACTACCAGCTCTCGTGCCAAGCTATCCCTAAGACAGCAAGCCAAAAGTTGGTTACCCTGTTCAAAAAATTCCTCTGGCAGGGGACCAGCAAAACAAGAAAGTGGGCCCTAATCTCATGGGAGTGGCTTACCCAGCTTTCCAAAGATGGTGGTTTAGGGCTTCGTGACCCCTTCGTCCTCAACCAAGTCATGGGCGCGAAACTCTGGTGGAGGTGGATTCAGGGTGGCCCTGACCTATGGAAGGTGATACGGGAAAGAAAATATGATGCGGTAGGGGAAACCAAAGAAAGACTGAGAAGTATGACAAAGACCAGAGGATCTGCAATCTGGAACCTAGCAAGGGGCAGCAAAGACCTGATAAGGGATAACAATTTTTGGGAAATTTGAATAGGGGACAAAGTCAGATTCTGGGAGGAATCTTGGCAGCAACACGAACGACTCATACAAAAAGACAACCTCCATGCCATCCTTGCCTTCTCGTCCCAGACTGGGGCATTAAAAGTTGGAAATTTCTGGAAGCCAGATGAGGAAGGATACTGGCGCAATTCGAAACAAAAAGAGGATTGGGAAGGAGCAATAGAAACCGACAGATGGCAAGAGTATTATATAGAGATGGCATCTCGGAAAATAGCAAGGAAAACAGGGTCTAACATTCTCAGATGGGGTAAACAAATTCAAGGAAATTTCTCAATAGCATAAGCCTACTACCACAAAGTCAATCAAAATCAACAGCCGGAAACAAATCAATGGAAAAACCTTTGGAAAACCAAGCATTGGCCTAAAGTCTCTTTTCTCATTTGGACTATACTGCACGGAAGAGCGCTTACTTGGGACCAAATTCTGAGGAAGGGAAGCCAAGGCCCATCCCGTTGTGCCGTCTGCAACTCCCAAGAGGAAACCATGGAACATTTGATGAATCGCTGCTCAGTCAGCAACTTTCTGTGGGAATGCCACCTCAAATTGTTTGAGCACCATCACAAAAATAATCAGAACATCGTAAACACCATAGAAAATTGGCCGAGAAATCATTACCAGAATCCTGTGGTCAATCGCGCTTGGCTCCTTTCCGTCGGGTTCCTGCTTTGGAATATCTGGAAAGTAAAGAATGGGGCAATTTTCAAGGCAAAACCCCAAACCCCCACAGCAATCTGGGAACAAACCATTAGAAACATCCGTGAAACAATCCTAACAGAAAGCTAGAAGGATGAAGAATGGCAGGCATCGATAACGGAGGAGGCAATCCTGAAAAGACTAGAGGTCAGCCAGAGTATGGTGAATGGCGGTGTTTCACGAAAATAATAGACCAAAGAAGTGGCTGAAAGAAACTAGTACCGACACCCCCCACAGGGATTCATAAAGCTTAATTTTGATGGTGTTGCAAAACACAACCCAGGAGAGGCTGGCATTGGGGGAGTCTTTAGAGACGCTGGGGGAAACACACTGCGAACTTTCGCGATGGACTACAGGGAAGCCTCAAATAATGAAGTCGAGCTACATGCCCTGAAATGGGGCCTAGAAATTGCTCTGTGGGTCAAATTCAAGCGACTCCAAATTGAGGGAGACTCGAAGTTGGTGATCGACATGGTTAGGAAGCTCCAGCAGCAACAACCAGTAGAAAAATCAGCAAAAGCTGGAGAACAGCTTGGCTCGTAGGAGAAATTGGGAAACTCCTACCTAGAATAGATTACTTCATTCTGACTCACACCAGGCGTTCAGGAAACAAGCCGGTGGATTGGCTTGCGAATTGGGGTTGTCGAAATCGAGGCAAAGAAATCAATAGTGAAGGTCTGCCTCAACTACTCCCGGAGGAGAAATCTCAACTTCAACAATTGCTTGACGTCGATAAAGGTGGTAAAGGCATGACCGAGACGAACGATCAGGATCAGGCGGCACGCAACGGAGGCGGAGAAAAGTCGCAATAGATGGGAACAGACACCACATCTATGGGAACAGGCAGAAGTGAAAGGAAAGAACAAATTGGGCAGATGACGAGGCAAGGTAGGTCTGGTCAAGGGGACGAAGAAGACGTGCGAATTGAATCATCATTAGGAAGGATCTAGAGCCAGCTCCAGAATTCGGGATAATTGATAGAGGAAGGACGACAGGTGGCATCATGAGTACAAGAAGGTTATGGCAAGAGCAGCCGGGAGGATATTGGAATAATGACGCATAAAGCGGGTAGGTCAAGTTAGTCCACTTCCCGAGATAGGGAGGTTGGAATGTCAGACAAAAAATTAAATAGCCAAGTGGAGGCCCGGTTGACAGGACACTGAGTAAATAACATCCATGTGCCCGAGGAAACAGATGGAAGCCTCATCCAGTTTGGTAAGAATGATGAAAAAAAGTGGAAAGGCGCCTTCTCGACTCTGCAACCAGCCCTCCTCCTCGTCTCCAGCAAGAAAAGGTGGTATGTTTCCTATCGTCTTTGTCCTTCAGACATTATGTTAGCTCATAACTCTGTTATCTTTTCTTGCCCAGAAATTTTCTGCTCTAGTGTGCAGAATCCCAGTTGCAGAGATGAAAATGGCCCTCCGGGTACTCGTTTGTTTCTCTTATCCTCCTCCCGAGCAGGAAAATATTTGCATAATGCTAGTTTTGGGTCTTGTTCTGAGAGTCAGGCTGCGTGGGGGGCTTTGACGAGTCTTGTCGTGCTCCAGAAGGGACCTCGCACCCCTAGCCTTATTTGCTCCCTAATCTTCTACTGTGGCCTCTACCATGATTGTGATTCTATTCTGCTGGCTAGGCCCGAAAGGTTTCGCCAATTCGTCTAGCGGGGGTTTCTCCGGGCTTCTGTGAGAGGGTGGTGGGTCTTAATCCGTCGCACCCGAAATTTTGTTGTTATAAGGACCCAGGCTTTCAATCATGCTGAGAATGCCGCTACAAGCAATCAAACCTCGATAGTGCTCCAAATCATTAGCACTGACTTGTGGTTTTCTACTATGACAAGTCGAAAAGCTCCCATAATTTCCAAGCCCCAGGTCCGTGGCAAGATGGCTCCAAGGAAGGTCAATTCTGCAAATAAATGGGAAGATGGAACTAGTATCCATCCGAACAAAAGGGGTAGGAAGCCCGACTCTAAAAATCTCCTCCACTTAATAGACAGGTACATGACCAGGATCTCGAGACCCAAATCCATGGGTGGGAGCATGAGCTGCGGGAAATCACCGCGAACCAAGAGATCCCCCGCGAGGACTGGGAAGTGATCACGGACCCAGGAACCTCAAGAGGCAGGAACACATTGTTCAATAAAATGCTCCAATTTTACTGGATCATGAAATATGTGGTTGGTCGAGCTATGGAGGTAAACCAGGCTGTCCATGAAGAGGAGGATGAGGAGCGCAAGCAGGCAGAGGAGCTCCTCAAAAGCCAACTGACGGAAGAATCGGCCAACATAAAAAACATTCTCCTGAAAGAGATTGTGGTTGTCCAAGTCCAGGTAGCCAGGAACCATCTGCTGCTAAAGGACATGGAACAATTGGTGCTGGAACTCAAATGGGCCATAGAGCAGAAGATTTTGAAGCCTGGTGCTAGCACCTCAAAGCCTGCCCCGATTAACTTGTCGGACGAGGATTAGCTGAGTTGTGTCTTCTTTTTTTTATTATGATGATGAATCTAAACTGTATCTGGGTGTCGAGTTATGTTCATGTCATTAGCTTAGACAATAATAGGCAAAACAATGGTTATGACAGGAAGAAGGAACATAACATTTTTAAATTTTGGTCAGGTTTTAAGGCCGAAAGGTGGCGGTCTGGTTTCCTACGGGCAGACCTGCCACCTGAGCTCTAGTATGCTGTAATTTTGTTTGTCATCTGGAATGAAGAATGCCTAACTTTAAAAAAAAAAAAAAAAAAAGTGACTTGCTGCCACTAATTACTTTGATTTGGAAGAAGCCAAAACATTTAGATAGCAGTTGGCTATTCCATTTTGACGAATATTGACATTACAGTAAATAAAAAGTAGATTCTCTTTGGGTCGAAACTAAAATTAACACGACGTATTTCCTTGTCTACATAGGAGGTATTACATGTATGTTTAAGATCCATCTCCATGATGCACACTGTTTGATGTATTTTTTTTTGCTCATAATGAAACATAATATCACATACTTTCCAGACAAATGCCAAAGTTGTGTTTTTAAATTCAAATTTTTATATTCCCAACATTTACATTAAATAAATAAGCTTACAGTAATACCCATGCACCAAACTGCATGTTTTCTTCAAAAGTTAGAAGAGTTACCTCCCCATATCTCACTTTACCCCATATGTCTCCCTCATATATCCCTACTTTTCCTTTCCCTTCCCAAATGTGTGTATCCCTTCTATATACCTCTATTTCTTTCTCTCTCTTCCCCCACCCCTATATGCCCCCATCCCTCTCTATCTATCCCCTTACCTCTCTCCACTCACTTTTCCCTCTATCTCAATTTATATCTCCTTATCTATCCTTCTCTCCCTCACCCATATCCCTTGTATCTCTCCATCCTTTGAGGTTCTCCCCTCTGCCTCCTTATAAGCCTAAATATACACACTGCAAAAAATCTCTTCTTCTGTGAATGTAAATCCTATGAAACCCCTTTGAATGTGTTATGAGCTTTGACATTTATTTTTCAGATATAGAGGTTGGGTTAGAGATAAACATTGGAGTGTCATCACCCACTATTATCACAACTACTTTCACCTACTTATCATCTAAACAAGGTGACATGATATTCACCAAAGTTTCATCCTTTTCAGCAGACCCGACACTTAAATCCCAATTTGCCTTGAACTGTTATTTTCTTCTGAATTAGAATCAGGAGAAAATTTCAAGTAGGAGAAAGCCAGAACAATCAAAGGAATAAATATCAATGTGATCATGGAACCCACTCCACCTAGTAGAAATGGAATAGGAAAAATCCATACACATTAATTAAAAGGAGAAGGGTGAGAAAAATGTATGCCCAAGAGATTTAATTTTCCCATAGCTCAATGTTAGGTGGATTAATGCATGTTTTTCTACACATTCTTTTGCCATTTTGTTTCTCTTTAGGGATGGTCCTTAATGCCTAGTGAAATGGGCTATGAACAAAGGCTTGCATGTTAAATGGCTTGCCCTAATTATCAACTTTGCATCTATAGTCAAGCTATAAGGTATTTGTTTTTTTTTTTTAATATGACATTTAACATATTGAGATGTTGTATATGATTCATGACTAAATTGGGAAGTATATTGTTTGAAATGATATTCTATACTAAATTAACAATGCAAAAGTTTACTGAAAGTGCATGTCATCTAAGTATTTGTGTAAAAATATAAGTTGTGTCCATTCTTCTCTTACAATATCAAATTTAACTAAATGCTTGGTTGTTGTTTTTTTTCCAGAAATTTCAATGTGATGATGAGTTGTTTAGAACCCAAAACTATGGGATGTGAAAAGGAATCCTTACCAAATTTTTAGAAAACCCATTGTAAAGTAGTTTACATTATTGTTTTCTTATTACATTCTCATGCCAATAATTATCTTGTTTTGTCCATTAGGATGTTTGGTTTTCATAAAGAAGAAGCTTCATTGGATTTTCTTTATTCTCATTCACTCAGGGAAGATCACAGGTTCTTCTTTAAATGCAGGTTTCACTAATTCTGTATTTGTAATTTTGTGCTCATGTTGGAATTTCAAAGAAGGTATATGGGTTATTTGTTTCAACCATGTCATGTTTATTTATATTTTTTCATTGTGGTATTTGGTTAGTCATTATCATGGCTAACATTATTGTTCAATGTTCTCGATTTCTATTTTCATTTGTTTACTGTCTCTAGATTATCTGCTTCATGTTTGCAGGTTTAGTTGAAGGACGTTCGAGTGCAGTTCTTTTGGAGATTGTTTTTATTTGTTTGTCTTGATTTCTATTAGGTTTGTGCCTATATGTTCTCTATAATCAATTTTGCTCAATTTATAGTTCACTAGTGTATATTTTTGCCTGAATTTTTCCATTTGACCTGCATGAGTTGCAATCTTTTGTTTTATCAAGCAGAGGCTTAACTATTGAGATTGAATTGTCAATTGGTTTTTTAAGTTTCTGGTCAGTAATCCTAGTTGAAATCATGAGAGTAATTAACTTAAGCATGATTTTTGTGACTTCTGGAGATCATTCACGATTTTATGCACAATCAGCTATAAACACAAGCTTCTACAACACAAAACTTATGAAAGTGATAAGCCTTCCATTTGAAGGGAAAGGTATTAATCTCCTTTTGACCATAGAAATGAGTTATTTGAGATCTAATCATAAAAAGGACTGAAAAATTGATGGAATTAATGTTGGAAAATAATGGTTGATAGCTCTACAAACTAGACTCAACTAAAAAGAAAATCTCCTAAATGGCACAGGTGTACTCTAAACCCTAAGGGGATTTTTCCTTCCCAAAAATTAGAAAAAATACTAAGAGACTCTAGGCCTAGTGGTGAAACAGGAGCAATGAAGAAACCACTTCCCGACACTCAGGAAAAACTCTCATCAAATTCTAAAAATTCTAAAAAAACAAGAGAGCACAAGTCCTGACCTATTTAGTGCACCCAGATGTAGAAAAGGGTCGAATAAGTGTGACTTGGGTGATAGTTACTAGTCCAAAAAGTGCACTCTGTCTCTGAAGGTCCCGCTCAATAGATATGTTGCAAATTGTGATGTATCTTGCGCAATTGGTACTTGTGACCTACAAAAAGGATATAGAAACCCAATAGAAGCGAAAATTTTCTAGCAAAGAGTAGAAATCTAAAAATAGAAATGCAAAATGAAAGAAAGAAAAATATAGAAAAAATGTTGAAACAACAATCACCAGGGCTTCTAAATTGCTACACCAATTGAATCACCATTTTTTAGTGTGAAAATTCTTAGCAAGTGTTCCAAAAATTATTCACTTAAGTTGTGGGTGACAAGCAACCCTGACAACAAAATGTGGCTATTGATATGCTTCATATTTTTAGCAAAAAATTAGAAAAAATTGCAAAAAGATGGTGTGCAAATAGAAGCATATAACAAGAGAAATTAACCCAATGTAATAACATCAATTTTATTATCATAAATGGAAAAATTTACAACTAATGAAGAGAATTAAGTAGACTCGGGTCTTAAAACCCCCCTTCATGGGATGGGTCCTTTTGAGGCCCTTTGCTTCAACTTTGTATCTTCTCTCTATCGAAATGTATGTAGTGGGAAAATAGTGCTAATGGTAGCTTGAACTCAAAAATGGGAGCTCAAATCTCACACGATGATAATGAGGACAATGAGAATGGTCATGTTGAAGAATGAGGAGAAACCCTTCTATTTATAACAAAATATCAAGATAGGTCTAGATTTAGAAAATAATAAAATATTATAAACTAAATCAAAATCTAGTTGTTATGAATTTTTTATTATATTTTTTTGAGAGGGAAAGATATTCAAAAAGGTCAAATATCTTTATTTAGAAAGTGGTTAAAGTAATTAACACATTAAATAATGTTTTATTAATTACTTTATGATGATTAAGTCAAATATGAATTAGAAATAATTATTAAATAATGATTTAATATTTATTTCATGAGAGAAATGGGGGATAAATATGGAATAATAAATAAATAATGATTTATTTGATTATTCCAAAGTGGTTAAGTAAAAAATGGTTAGAAATAATCATTAAATAATTATTTCAAGAGAATAATAAACAAATAATGATTTATTTAATTATTCTCATGGGGTTTTCTGGGTATTAATGAGTAACAATTTAGGAAAATGGTTCGCAAAATTATTTTCTAAGGTGAAAGTGGGTTTTAATATGTAAAAACCCATCCTACATGGTGGATTTCGATCAACCTAGTAGGAAATGGCTAGGTGATCATTCTTTGGGTGATAACAAACACTTTCAAGTGTCTTTATCAACCATTTTGGTTGTTTTGGAGAAGGATTGGGTGGCTCCTCTGAGGGTAGCATCATTAATGTTCAACTTCTCAATTTTGCTTATAACATCATCCAAATTTGATGAGGTTTATGGAAATCCTTCACGAGGACGATTTGGTTATGGTTCTGCAGAGGGAGATTCCAAAGATTGAACTAAAATTGGGCTCCCCCTTCAACATTTAGAATCTCATTATCAAATTCATGATATGTCTTCATTCGAGAAATTATTTTTAGACAATCAAATTTTCTTTCAATGGAGTCATCACTTTTGGTGGATTCTCTAGAAAGTATGAATTTCTTATTTGCCTCATCATAAAGACAATAGGCCTTGGTGGTATTCGATTACCCTACGAAAATGCATTTACGATTCCTAGCATCAAGTTTCTTTCTCTGCTATTTTGGAATTAAGGCATATCAGGTGGAACAAAAAACCATGAGATGCCTAATGGAGGGAGTGTGGTCATACCACATTTATTAGGGAGTCTTGTTTTGAATAAGATGTGATGGATGTTTGTTCTTTACATAGAATGCAAAAAAAACAAAGCCTAAAACATAAATTTTACATTCTTAAAGTACATCATGGAACAAACCATATTCAACAATATTCTATTCATCCTCTCAGCTACACCATTTTGTTAAGGATTCTATGGAATTTTCATTTGATGTTTGGTACCATGTTCTCAAAGATAGGATTCAAACTCATTACTAGTATAATCTTTGCCATTATCAGTATGAAGGACACCAATAATAGTTTTTGCTTCATTTTCCATCCATACATGAAAGTTTTGAAATGCTTCAAATGCTTTAGACTCATCTTTCAACAAAGATACCCAACACATTCAGGTGTAACCATCAATAAATGTCATAATGTATTTATTTCCATTTGTAGAAGGTACAAGAATAGGACCACACAAATATGAATGAATCAAACCAAGTTTTTTGCATGCTCTAGAATTAGAGTCATGGAATGATGGTTTTCTATGTTTTCCAAGAATGCAGGTAGATCATTGCTTTAGTTTTCTAGGAATAGCCGGAAGACTAGAAACACTGTTCTTCTTCATAAAAAAAAAGACTACCATAATTAATGTGTCAAAATCTAGCATGCCACATAAGACTTAAAGAATTTTTACCTTCATTATGCTGAGTGAGATGGGAAGAATGTTGTTTAGAAGATGTGGATGTCCCCTTTAGCTTCAACAACATGTCTTCTTCCTCTCCAATCATCACAATCTTGTTGTCATAAGACATCCTTATCTCAACCTTTCCATCAAAAATATGAATGGAATGTCCTTGTTAGCGAATGTGCAAAAGGGATAATAGGTTCCTCTGCAACTACAACTGAGGAATATAGAGAGCATCATGTAAGACAAAATATTAAATTTCGTGTAACTTGAATCTTATTGTTCCTATCCCTAAAGGCTTGAGACTGGACAAGTCAACAAAGTATATCACACCATATATGCTTTCAATAAACTGCTCAAATGCTTCTCTCTGAAATGTCACGTGGCAAGTAGCACCTCTATCAAGAAACCATGTGTCTCTGCAAGAATTAGATGCGATGTTAAATACACCCTCATGCAAACGAATATTACAATGAGCTACAATGTAATGAGATGATTTTGGTGTATTACCTTTTTCTTATTTTGTAGCTTTGTCTTTTTCTTCTTGTTCTTTGGTCTTCTCCCGTGGAATTCTGCATGTTTTGGCTTCATGTCCTTTTCTTCCACATCAAACACAATGTAGATTAAGTCTCTCTGTTTGATTTCGTCTAACCCCCCGCCCCTTCATCTGAAGTTATTTCTCCCACATCCTCTTTTGGTGTTGTCTCCTCTAGCATAATTTGTCTTTCCTTTTTTGGAAACACATACAATTTCTTCAGTGGATTGTGATGCTTGCTTCTTCTTTCCAAAGGCTTTTTCTCTTTTTGCAACCTTCTCAACCAAGGTGTCAAATAATATTCTTTTCATTTGGCCACTTACTTGTAGAGATTCAAGGTAGTGAGAGTAGGTAGGATAGAGGGCCTTTATGAAGGTTGTGAGAGGTAGATCTATTTTTACACTAGTGGCATCAATTTCATGCATTATTTCTTTTATTTATGAGGATAATTCAATGGGGTCATCATCTTTTAATTCAAGGTTAAAAGGTTTTACACGCAATTGTATTAGTTTTAATTCTAAATGAGAAACATACACATATTTTAACTTTTTAAGAGCATGTTGTGGTAAAAAAACACAACACCCGCATTTTGACTTTATTACTATCATAATAACTATGGCGACCCTTTTTAAATTTTCATTTGGCTTTTGAATCATTGGTTAGTTCATTTTTGCCTAATTAGCTTTGTTTTATTTTAAGTGTGCCTTAATCTTATTCAATGTTTATATGATTAATAAAACTTTGTTTTTTTCATTAATTTGAATAAATGAATCAAATAGCCCCTGAGTCCAAGACTTATATTATCATGTGAATTTAATCTTTTTTTATATTGAACCAAAGTTAAATCGAGCCTTTGAATAATAATCTGTTGTCAGAGTAATAAACTATTGTATTAATACTTTGGAAACCTTTTAACCAAAATTCACAAATGTAAATAACACACAACGCATATAATAAAACCATATCAGAGAAATACCATATTGGCATTTTTGTTTTGTGTCACTGCTCAAAACCTCCGATCTCTAATATGCGATATCATACGACCTCAAATCTCTGATATGCGGACCTGACTTGATTCAAGTTAACAATTTAATTATAAAATCGTATCCGCCCAAATATCAGAACTTTTGAAATGGAACCTCCGATAAGACCTAATCTTCGATCACCGATATGTTGCAAATCCGATGTGCTTTATCATAACTATTTAATATAATGTCGTGTTTGCTATAAAGTTTGTATCATGTTGCGACCTTTTCAAAACCTTTGATTCATAAAACCTTCGATATCTACCCGTTTCTACCACTTTTCACGCTTTGGTTTGATCACTACTATAAGGTCTGGACATTCAATGTTTTAAGTTTTTCGGGTTGTTATTATGGTTTCCTTTATGATTGGTTAAGATTTGAATTAATTTTAAATAAAATTCTCATTAATCTATTTTATTTGGATTGCAGGGATAATCCCAAGGTCAATTCTGGAAGCTATTGGACTTCTAATTTTAATCGGACAGTTGAAACCACTACAACGCTAAAGGAAGATGAGGTTTGTTGATAAGGCCATTCAGAGATTTTGTTGGAAACAACCCTTCAATTTATTCAAAATTTCTTAGAATCAGATTCAAATTTAGTTTTTGAGATCTGCTAAGTTAGGCCAGGATTATCCATTAGATATTAATGTATTGTTTAGTTTTTATTTTATGTAATTTTTAGTTGAGAAACTAGGAAGGATTGTTATTCTTTCAAATGTATAAATACCCATCTCGATTATGAGATCGGGGTTCTAATTTGTATTAAAAAAGACACTTATATGTGCACTATTGTATGTAAGTGATCTTTTATTTTAATGTGGAACCATCAAGCCTTTATGGAGAAAGTATAGCAGAATTCTTATTGGGTACTATTATTATGGATTTCTTTTGTCTCTATTTTTTAAAAGAAATTGTTTATTTTATTCATTCCTGTGTATTGAGTTAGATTTGGTATTTTTCACTATTAAAGATACTAATGAGAGAAATATTCAGTTTTCAATGATTCATTGAGTTTTACATGTTTGTTGTCATTAAAACCTAATTCTGGTTAACTATTTAATCAAGATTGCTTTTATCATTTAAGGGGATTACTTCCAGTTTTACTTATTGATCTATATTACTAAGTAACATTGGAAAATTATAAAAGCATGTCAACTCAATAAATCTCGGGTACATTTAGTTAATAAGCTTATAGTTTAGATTATGTTAGAGTAATATGTATGCAACACATATGTAGAATTCCTGCAGAAACTCCGATAGATATAGAATTCTAGTTAAATTAAACACAAGTAATTGGTTGATATTCAAGAGAGGAGAGAAATAATTTTCTCCATAAAATCAATGTATTAAATTAATGAACAATAGTAATACATGAGAAACCAAACCTCTAATCCCAAAGGGAGGTGGTTATATAGAAATTGCCAAATCTAGAAAACTAGGAAAAAACTAGTAAAAAACTAGAAAAGGCTAAGAAAAGCTAAAGGGAGGCCTAAAATAGCAACAATGACTCAAGACAACCTATTCCAACTATCAGCCACGAGGAAAGCATGAGGGGCGCATTTCCCAAGGAAGGAAACTTTAAAACATGCTAAAATGGTCTGGGGGACCAAATCCCTTGATTTAAGAGGGAATCTTCATGTGGGGTGCCAACCCTCAAATAACTCAAGTGGATGAGGTGTGGTTAGGTGTGAACATACACTTAGATGTTTAAATGGCTTAGGAAAGTGGTTGGACCAATATTTCCATAATATTAATCCTTTAAAGGCAAAAAACAAGGGAAAGTTAGTCCACCGAGCTACTTTACCAAAAACCAAGTGTGAACATGATTTTTAGTGCATGTGGCTAAGTTAATGATACTAAGGTGAAAAAATAAATGTAGATGTTAGGATTATATTCCAACACCCCCCTTTCATCCTAACTCACTTATCTAAACTGAGTCCAAGCCAATATGCCATGTTAGGTACTCAGGTACAATAAATAAAAGATCCTCATAAAATGAAGAAAGAGGGGAAAACCTCGTGGAACCCCCCCCCCCCCCCTTCCCCCCACAACAAAAAAAAAAGAGGAAAAAAGGGCTAAGTGGCTAGAAGGGCCTACTCAGTTGTCTCCACCACTCTAAGCATAGCTCTCAGTTCTGAAATTTTATTTTTAGTGAAAGAATTGGTGAAGATGTCTGCAACCTGCTACTTAGTGGGGCAATACTGCAGTGATATGACTCAGTCACGGATCAGCTCGCGGATGTAATGCATGTGAATCTCGATGTGCTTGGTCCTCTGCCTCTAAACTGGATCAATCGATATCTGAATGGACCCCTATGGTTGCTCCATATATATCTCCTCCTTGAGATCTCCATGAAGAAATGCACTCTTCACATCCATGTGATGAACTTCCCATCTGCGAGAAGCAGCAATGGCTAAAACTAGTTGAATGGAGTACATTCTTAAAACAAGTGTAAATATCTATGTGTAGTCTATGCCATGTACCTATGAGTATCCTTTTGCAAAAAGACGAGCTTTGCACTTGCTAATATCACCATCTACAGCAATCTTTGTTCGATAGATCCATCGGCATCGAACAAGCTTTCTTCCTTTCGGAAGTGGAACCAAGTCCCATGTGTTGTTTTCCATGAGAGCAGAGTACTCTTCATCCATGGCAGCCTCCTAAAGTGGGTTTCCAATAGCCTCAGAGTGTGACTATGGATCTGAACCAAGTTTCATATAGAAATGTATGGGAAGCAATGGTTCGGTGGTAGCCAGGGCTTGAGGAGACCCAAAAAACTGTGATCTAGTCCTTCTCGCATCTGCAGGATCACCAACTAGTTCACCCACATCTTGCAGGGTTTTCTCTGCCCAAGTTGGCAGCTGAGTTGGAGCAGCCATGACCTGCTCCTCATCCTCTGTATCAGACCCAAGAGGCTTCTTTGGTGGCTGCTCTGAAGTGCTTGAAGATTTTTCGGACTCCTCCTCATCAGTGGCAAGAAGCGGTTCCTCGTCAGGGTTTGCTGAAAAATCATGCAGTGATTCTTCTTCAAACTTCACACTTTGAGCTACAAGGAACTTTCAAGTGTGAGAGTCCAGCAATCTATATCCTTTGACACTGTTAGGATATCCAACAAAGATACATTCAACACTTTGAGGCTCCAAATCCTTCCTCTTATCTGTCAGAATGTTAGCCCATGCTCGTGAACAAAAAATGCAAAAGTGTGACACTTCCGGTTTCTTACCGGTCTAACATTCAAATCGAATGGTGCCTTTGAGTGCTTTGTGAGGAATGTGTTTTTGAATGTATGCTGCACAATTAATAGCTTCATCCCATAGCTTAGGAGCTAATGATTTGGACTGTAGCATACAATTGGCCATCTCTTTTAACGATCGGTTTTTCCTCTCCACGACACCATTTTGTTGTGGTGTATATGGCATTGTGTGTTGTAGTTGTATACCTGCATCAATACAAAGTTGTTGCACATATTTGTTGACATAATCCCCCCCATTATCAGTACGGAGTATCTTAATCTTACGCCCAAACTCATTCTTACCAAGTGCTTTAAATTCTATAAGGCATTCAAATACTTCCGATTTTAATTTCAGAAAAAATACCCGAGTAAAGCGAGAGAAATCATCTATGAAGATGAGTACATATCGAGCCTTACTGATTGAAGGCTGTGGGAATGGGCCCGTGATGTCACTATGAATCAACCCAAGAGGTGAAGAAGCTCTCTATGCCTTCCCTTTATCAAAATTTTGCTCTGAATGCTTGCTAAGAATGCATCCTTGACATACACCACTTGTGAATTTAATAGCGGGCAATCCTTCTACCATGTTTTCCTTGCTGAGTTGATGCAAGTACTTATAGTTTAGATGACCAAATATTTCATGCCATAACCTATTGATATCATTAGATTATGACAAAAATACAGTGCTAATATATTTAGGAACAAAGTGGTAGAAGAAATACAAACGAGAACCGTGATCTGCAATTCCATGTGCAAGTTGTGAGCTCGTGGAAATGTCGGTAATCATTGCGGAGTCTGGAGTGAACTCCACCTTCCTTCCAGAGCAGGAATGAGTGATCTGATATATCGAGAGAGATTTGCGAATAGTGAGGGAACATGAAGCACATTTTTGAAGTAGCCCCCTTCAAGGTCTACAATTCCTTCTTCACACACCTTTATGGGTGTGGCATCTCCCAAGTAAATTGGGGATCTAGTGCTTTCTTTGATGGAGGAAAATTCATCTTTTGATGCAGCCATATGGTTCGATGCACCTAAATCAAGGATCCAAGTTGATGGAGTGGATGTGACAGCCATTAAAGCATGACCATCTCATTCTCTCCCTCTCCCATCTCCTGTTCTATTATCATCCTTCTTCTTTGCATTCTTGGGCACGGTGAGATTATGCTGCCGCAATTGCTTAGCCATCTCATTGATTATTTTCCTCATGCAATTTTCTTCAAGATGAAAACCTTTGGAAAAGTACCTACAAAGTGTTATTTCCTTCTTCTTCTTACCCTTAGGCAAAGAATATCTCTCTGAAGATTGTACGGGTCTCTCCTTCTTCAATTCATTAAATTTACCCTTCCCTTTTTGCTTGTCTCTTCCACTGCTCTTTGGAGCATCAGTAGCCGCAAGTGCTTCGTTCTTTGAACGCTTGATGGCACCCATTTGGACTAAATTAGCTCACTCATGAGTCAATGCTACAATGAATTCATTCAATGGAGGTATTTTCCATGTTTCCTGAGTCAATTTAGATGCTTGAAAAGACGATACAAATACAGAATATTCAGGGCCTAATTTCGAGAGAATCAAAAGGATGAGTTGATCTTCCTCTTTCTTGACTCGGCATGCATCAAGTTAAATGAGGAGGGATTTAAACTTGGTGAATTATTTTTTCAGGTTGCTGAAATGAGTTGTACTGAAGGATATGAGTTCATTCTCCAGTTGATGCACTCTCATTTCATCCTGCTTGTCGAATAGTCCTTCCAATGTGGTCCAGACTACATCGAGAGTAGTGGCTCCATTGACATGAAAGAGGAGTTCTCTAGAAATTGATAGGCATATCAGCCCAATTTCTTCATCTAATTTATTGAAATATTTGATCTTCTCCGTTGCAGAAGTCGGTTCAGTCTATGTTCCCATTGTTACCCTGTAAAGCCCTTTGCTTTGAAGGAGCAGAGTAATCTTTGTCTTCCATTCGAAGTAATTGAAAGGATTTAGAATGAGTTTTGTGGGCTAAGAGAGATGATCCATTACTGCTTTTTGTGCCTCCTGATGATCTATACCTGTAAATAAAACTGTGTACAATCCACTAGATTTGAACTAGCTTTGATACCATGTAGAATTCCTGCAGAAACTCCGATAGATCTAGAATTCTAATTAAATTAAACACAATTAATTTGTTGATACTCAAGAGAGGAGAGAAAGAATTTTCTCCATAAAATCTATGTATTAAATTAATGAAAAATATTAATACATGAGAAACCAAACCTCTAATCCCAAAGGTAGGTGGTTATATAGAAATTGCCAAATCTAGAAAACTAGGAAAAAACTAGTAAAAAATTAGAAAAGGCTAAGAAAAGCTAAAGGGAGGCCTAAAATAGCAACAATGACTCAAGACAACCTATGCCAACTATCAGCCACGAGGAAAGCATGAGAAGGGGTGCATTCCCGAGGAAGGCAACTTTAAGACATGCTAAAATGGTCTGGGGGACCAAATCCCTTGATTTAAGGGGGAATCTTCATGTGGGGCGCCAATCCTCAAATAACTCAAGTGGATGAGGTGTGGTTAGGTATGAACATGAACTTAGATGTCTAAATGGTTTAGGAAAGTGGTTGGACCAATATTTCCATAATATTAAGCCTTTAAAGGCAAAAAACAAGGGAAAGTTGGTCCACCGAGCTATTTTACCAAAAACCAAGTGTGAACATGATTGTTAGTGCATGTG
>APFE031396035.1:258181-320849 GCA_000404065.3 Pinus taeda | reverse complement strand
GTGAACTCTACCTTCCTTCCAGAGCCAAAATAAATTATCTGATATATCGAGAGAATATTTGCAGATAGTGAGGGAACATGAAGCACATTTGTGAAGCAGCCCCCTTCAAGATCTACAATTCCTTCTCCAACACCTTTGCAGGTGTGGCATCTCCCAAGTAAATTGGGGATCTAGTGCTTTCTTTGATGGAGGAAAATTCATCTTTTGATGTAGCCATATGGTTCAATGCACCTAAATCAAGGATCCAAGCTAATGGAGTAGACGTGACAGCCATTAAATCATGACCATCTCATGCTCTCCCTCTCCCATCTTTCATTCTGTTATCATCCTTCTTCTTTGCATTCTCGAGCATGGTGAGATTGTGCTGCTGCAATTGCTTAGCTATCACATCAATTGTTTTCCTCATGCTATTTTCTTCAGGATGAAAACCTTTGGAACAGTAGATGCAAAGTGTTCTTTCCTTCTTCTTCTTAACCTTAGGCCAAGAAAATCTCTATGAAGATTGTATGAGTCTCTCCTTCTTGGATTCATTAAATTTACCCTTCTCTTTTTGCTTGTCTCTTCCACTACTCTTTGCAGCATCGGTAGCCGCAAGTGCTTGGTTCTTTGAATGCTTGATGACACCCATTTGGACTAACTTATCTTTCTCTTGAGTCAATGCTACAATGAAGTCATTCAAAGGAGGCATTTTCCATTTTTCCTGAGTCAATTTATGTTGGAAATAATACTGAGAGGGGCGTGTGTGAATTAGTATTATCAAACTCTTATCAATTTATACAAATATTTTCAGATCTGATAATTGAAACTTGCATATACCTTCCAAAATTATAATTTAATTTATTCTTCAAATGTTTGTCATTAATCTGTATGTGAGAACCATATAATAATGAGCAGGAACACAAAATAGACAGTCACACCAAGGAACACAAGATGTAAGGTGGAAACCCAATGTGGGTGAAAACCACCTGCTGCAATATGTCTCTATCTTCTTTCAATTAGAAACTTCGTCTTACAATGATTTTGTATTGGTGCAGTCTTTTACTAGTACGCAGGCTGCAACCTGCAGAGAGCTACAACCCTCTCTCATTTTCCAGCTTCTTCTGGAAGGGAGCTGCAACCCCCTTAGCTCTTGTACTAGCTAAAATACTAGTATGTAGGTGCTGACCTACAAAAGGCTACTACCTTCTCTTTCCTTCTAGGGACCATGTTTCATCAATTTTCAAACTGGATCCAAAACATCATGTACATGTGCATCACCCAATCTCCTTCAAACAAATAACTTCTCAAAATGTAGTAACCAGAAAATAACACCAGTAACCAGACACCAATTTAAACCCAGATCTCTGTAGAAATAGATAAAAGACAGCTAAGATATATTTCAAGAAAGGTTTGCAACTTCACCAAAGGAAACCTGCGGATATCCGCACTTCTGCCATGACGAGTCTGCGCAACTCTGCACCTGCATTGTCTACTATTCAGCGCACCTCCACACCTGCTTAGTTGATTCAACTATGTCTCACCAATCGATTATCAAAAATTCAGATCTTGCTCTTCTTAAAATTTTCAACACTTGTGATTAGCCAAATGATCTCCTTTCCTTTTTATAGGCTAGGCCTCACTCAAAACCATGGACCAAAACCATTGAGAAAAACAATAGCCACGGACCTCATATACTTGGGTTCAATTCTTATTGGATTCAATACCACGAACCAAAACCATTAGGATCGTAAAAAGCTGGTCGGGATAATAATACATTGACCAATATATATTTTCCCATGTGTGTGCGGCTTTTCTCTACCATGAAAGGTGTTGTGAAACTTTTCTCTATGCATTGAAAGCTGTGTGAAACTTTTCTCTGCATGAGAAGTGCTGTGACACTTTCTCTGCATGAAGTGCTGTGAACTTTTTTCTGCATGAAAGGAACTTTCTTCTGCATGAACGTGCATGAGCTTTGCTGCATTTATTAATTGTATCATCTGAGATGAGTGGGTTGCATCAAGTACAACATATGTATCATAATGCCAACAATTTAGATGCTTGAAAATACGATACAAATACAGAATATTCAGGGCCTAATTTCGAGAGAATTGAAAGGATGAGTTGATCTTCCCCTTTCTTGAATCCACATGCATCAAGTTCAACAAGGAAGGATTTAAACTTGGTGAAGTATTCTTGCAGGTTACTGAAATGAGTTGGACTAAGGGATATGATTTCATTCTCCAATTGATGCCCTCTCATTTCATATTGCTTGCCGAATAGTCCTTCCAATGTGGTCCAGACCGCATCGAGAGTAGTGGGTTCACTGACATGAAAGAGGAGTTCTTTGCAAATTGATAGACATATTAGTTGATTTTCTTCATCTAATTTATTTAAATACTTGATCTTCTCTGATGTAGAAGTCGGTTCAGTCTTCGTTCCCATTGTTACCCTATAAAGCCCTTTGCTTCAGAGGAGCAAAATAATCTTTGTCTTCCATTCGAAGTAATTGAAAGTATTTAGAATGAGTTTTGTGGGCTGAGAGAGATGATACATTTCTTCTTGTTGCACCTCCTGATGACCTATACCTGAAAATAAAACCATGTACAATCCACTAGATTTGAGCTAGCTCTGATACCATGTAGAATTCTTGCAGAAACTCCGATAGGTCTAGAATTCTAGTTAAATTAAACACAAGTAATTTGTTGATATTCAAGAGAGAAGATAAAGAATTTTATCTATAAAATCAATGTAATAAATTAATCAACAATAATGATACATGAGCAACCAAACCTCTAATCCCAAAGGGAGGTGGTTATATAGAAATTGCCAAATCTAGAAAACTAGGAAAAAACTAGTAAAAAACTAGAAAAGGCTAAGAAAAGCTAAAGGGAGGCCTAAAATAGCAACAATGACTCAAGACAACCTATTCCAACTATCAGCCACGAGGAAAGCATGAGGGGCGCATTTCCCAAGGAAGGAAACTTTAAAACATGCTAAAATGGTCTGGGGGACCAAATCCCTTGATTTAAGAGGGAATCTTCATGTGGGGTGCCAACCCTCAAATAACTCAAGTGGATGAGGTGTGGTTAGGTGTGAACATACACTTAGATGTTTAAATGGCTTAGGAAAGTGGTTGGACCAATATTTCCATAATATTAATCCTTTAAAGGCAAAAAACAAGGGAAAGTTAGTCCACCGAGCTACTTTACCAAAAACCAAGTGTGAACATGATTTTTAGTGCATGTGGCTAAGTTAATGATACTAAGGTGAAAAAATAAATGTAGATGTTAGGATTATATTCCAACACCCCCCTTTCATCCTAACTCACTTATCTAAACTGAGTCCAAGCCAATATGCCATGTTAGGTACTCAGGTACAATAAATAAAAGATCCTCATAAAATGAAGAAGAGGGAAAACCTCGTGGAACCCCCCACCCACCCCCCCCCCCCTTCCCCCCCACAAAAAAAAAGAGGAAAAAAGGGCTAAGTGGCTAGAAGGGCCTACTCAGTTGTCTCCACCACTCTAAGCATAGCTCTCAGTTCTGAAATTTTATTTTTAGTGAAAGAATTGGTGAAGATGTCTGCAACCTGCTACTTAGTGGGGCAATACTGCAGTGATATGACTCAGTCACGGATCAGCTCGCGGATGTAATGCATGTGAATCTCGATGTGCTTGGTCCTCTGCCTCTAAACTGGATCAATCGATATCTGAATGGACCCCTATGGTTGCTCCATATATATCTCCTCCTTGAGATCTCCATGAAGAAATGCACTCTTCACATCCATGTGATGAACTTCCCATCTGCGAGAAGCAGCAATGGCTAAAACTAGTTGAATGGAGTACATTCTTAAAACAAGTGTAAATATCTATGTGTAGTCTATGCCATGTACCTATGAGTATCCTTTTGCAAAAAGACGAGCTTTGCACTTGCTAATATCACCATCTACAGCAATCTTTGTTCGATAGATCCATCGGCATCGAACAAGCTTTCTTCCTTTCGGAAGTGGAACCAAGTCCCATGTGTTGTTTTCCATGAGAGCAGAGTACTCTTCATCCATGGCAGCCTCCTAAAGTGGGTTTCCAATAGCCTCAGAGTGTGACTATGGATCTGAACCAAGTTTCATATAGAAATGTATGGGAAGCAATGGTTCGGTGGTAGCCAGGGCTTGAGGAGACCCAAAAAACTGTGATCTAGTCCTTCTCGCATCTGCAGGATCACCAACTAGTTCACCCACATCTTGCAGGGTTTTCTCTGCCCAAGTTGGCAGCTGAGTTGGAGCAGCCATGACCTGCTCCTCATCCTCTGTATCAGACCCAAGAGGCTTCTTTGGTGGCTGCTCTGAAGTGCTTGAAGATTTTTCGGACTCCTCCTCATCAGTGGCAAGAAGCGGTTCCTCGTCAGGGTTTGCTGAAAAATCATGCAGTGATTCTTCTTCAAACTTCACACTTTGAGCTACAAGGAACTTTCAAGTGTGAGAGTCCAGCAATCTATATCCTTTGACACTGTTAGGATATCCAACAAAGATACATTCAACACTTTGAGGCTCCAAATCCTTCCTCTTATCTGTCAGAATGTTAGCCCATGCTCGTGAACAAAAAATGCAAAAGTGTGACACTT
Organism: Pinus taeda; assembly: GCA_000404065.3. Taxonomy (NCBI): domain Eukaryota; kingdom Viridiplantae; phylum Streptophyta; class Pinopsida; order Pinales; family Pinaceae; genus Pinus; species Pinus taeda. Next base: position 316,251 of record APFE031396035.1, on the reverse strand, counting down.
CCGGTTTCTTACCGGTCTAACATTCAAATCGAATGGTGCCTTTGAGTGCTTTGTGAGGAATGTGTTTTTGAATGTATGCTGCACAATTAATAGCTTCATCCCATAGCTTAGGAGCTAATGATTTGGACTGTAGCATACAATTGGCCATCTCTTTTAACGATCGGTTTTTCCTCTCCACGACACCATTTTGTTGTGGTGTATATGGCATTGTGTGTTGTAGTTGTATACCTGCATCAATACAAAGTTGTTGCACATATTTGTTGACATAATCCCCCCCATTATCAGTACGGAGTATCTTAATCTTACGCCCAAACTCATTCTTACCAAGTGCTTTAAATTCTATAAGGCATTCAAATACTTCCGATTTTAATTTCAGAAAAAATACCCGAGTAAAGCGAGAGAAATCATCTATGAAGATGAGTACATATCGAGCCTTACTGATTGAAGGCTGTGGGAATGGGCCCGTGATGTCACTATGAATCAACCCAAGAGGTGAAGAAGCTCTCTATGCCTTCCCTTTATCAAAATTTTGCTCTGAATGCTTGCTAAGAATGCATCCTTGACATACACCACTTGTGAATTTAATAGCGGGCAATCCTTCTACCATGTTTTCCTTGCTGAGTTGATGCAAGTACTTATAGTTTAGATGACCAAATATTTCATGCCATAACCTATTGATATCATTAGATTATGACAAAAATACAGTGCTAATATATTTAGGAACAAAGTGGTAGAAGAAATACAAACGAGAACCGTGATCTGCAATTCCATGTGCAAGTTGTGAGCTCGTGGAAATGTCGGTAATCATTGCGGAGTCTGGAGTGAACTCCACCTTCCTTCCAGAGCAGGAATGAGTGATCTGATATATCGAGAGAGATTTGCGAATAGTGAGGGAACATGAAGCACATTTTTGAAGTAGCCCCCTTCAAGGTCTACAATTCCTTCTTCACACACCTTTATGGGTGTGGCATCTCCCAAGTAAATTGGGGATCTAGTGCTTTCTTTGATGGAGGAAAATTCATCTTTTGATGCAGCCATATGGTTCGATGCACCTAAATCAAGGATCCAAGTTGATGGAGTGGATGTGACAGCCATTAAAGCATGACCATCTCATTCTCTCCCTCTCCCATCTCCTGTTCTATTATCATCCTTCTTCTTTGCATTCTTGGGCACGGTGAGATTATGCTGCCGCAATTGCTTAGCCATCTCATTGATTATTTTCCTCATGCAATTTTCTTCAAGATGAAAACCTTTGGAAAAGTACCTACAAAGTGTTATTTCCTTCTTCTTCTTACCCTTAGGCAAAGAATATCTCTCTGAAGATTGTACGGGTCTCTCCTTCTTCAATTCATTAAATTTACCCTTCCCTTTTTGCTTGTCTCTTCCACTGCTCTTTGGAGCATCAGTAGCCGCAAGTGCTTCGTTCTTTGAACGCTTGATGGCACCCATTTGGACTAAATTAGCTCACTCATGAGTCAATGCTACAATGAATTCATTCAATGGAGGTATTTTCCATGTTTCCTGAGTCAATTTAGATGCTTGAAAAGACGATACAAATACAGAATATTCAGGGCCTAATTTCGAGAGAATCAAAAGGATGAGTTGATCTTCCTCTTTCTTGACTCGGCATGCATCAAGTTAAATGAGGAGGGATTTAAACTTGGTGAATTATTTTTTCAGGTTGCTGAAATGAGTTGTACTGAAGGATATGAGTTCATTCTCCAGTTGATGCACTCTCATTTCATCCTGCTTGTCGAATAGTCCTTCCAATGTGGTCCAGACTACATCGAGAGTAGTGGCTCCATTGACATGAAAGAGGAGTTCTCTAGAAATTGATAGGCATATCAGCCCAATTTCTTCATCTAATTTATTGAAATATTTGATCTTCTCCGTTGCAGAAGTCGGTTCAGTCTATGTTCCCATTGTTACCCTGTAAAGCCCTTTGCTTTGAAGGAGCAGAGTAATCTTTGTCTTCCATTCGAAGTAATTGAAAGGATTTAGAATGAGTTTTGTGGGCTAAGAGAGATGATCCATTACTGCTTTTTGTGCCTCCTGATGATCTATACCTGTAAATAAAACTGTGTACAATCCACTAGATTTGAACTAGCTTTGATACCATGTAGAATTCCTGCAGAAACTCCGATAGATCTAGAATTCTAATTAAATTAAACACAATTAATTTGTTGATACTCAAGAGAGGAGAGAAAGAATTTTCTCCATAAAATCTATGTATTAAATTAATGAAAAATATTAATACATGAGAAACCAAACCTCTAATCCCAAAGGTAGGTGGTTATATAGAAATTGCCAAATCTAGAAAACTAGGAAAAAACTAGTAAAAAATTAGAAAAGGCTAAGAAAAGCTAAAGGGAGGCCTAAAATAGCAACAATGACTCAAGACAACCTATGCCAACTATCAGCCACGAGGAAAGCATGAGAAGGGGTGCATTCCCGAGGAAGGCAACTTTAAGACATGCTAAAATGGTCTGGGGGACCAAATCCCTTGATTTAAGGGGGAATCTTCATGTGGGGCGCCAATCCTCAAATAACTCAAGTGGATGAGGTGTGGTTAGGTATGAACATGAACTTAGATGTCTAAATGGTTTAGGAAAGTGGTTGGACCAATATTTCCATAATATTAAGCCTTTAAAGGCAAAAAACAAGGGAAAGTTGGTCCACCGAGCTATTTTACCAAAAACCAAGTGTGAACATGATTGTTAGTGCATGTGGCTAAGTCAAGGATACTTAGGCTAAAAACTAAATGTAGATGTTAGGATTATATTCCAACAACATAGCTTATAATTTATCTTTCATTTATTCCTATATTATACACTTGTTCACTGAAAGGGTAACTAGTCCCATAATACTAGTCAAAATCACCACTTCAATAGATATAGATCTAAGTTACAAGTCTTGACTGGGTTGATTTCCCCAAATGTTGATTAGGACATTTTCCCGATCAATATTTTTGGCGCTAGAAGGAAGGCCTAAGGCTGTGATTGGCAAGAAAATCTAAATCAAAAACTTCAAACCATTCCAAGAGTCAATCCCTGCCAAAATCATCTACAACTTCCACATCTTCTTCTCCAAATCCCCAATATGGGATTGTGGAACCATCTATTAGATCTCCTAGACATGAAAAGGAATTAACCAGTGAGAATTTAGTTCATACTTCTCAAACTGAGCAACCAATTGAAAATCTCGAGGTCGAAAATCTTATTGAAAAAATGGGTAACTTTTCACTTTCTGAAAGGCATACTGATCAACCCGAATATTCTGAAGGAATTATTACTTCCTCATGAATATCTATAGGATTCTTAACTCATTCCCAAAGTGAGAACCTTGGGATTCCATTTTTTGAGTTCCCATTACCTTTTCCCAGGAAGAAACTCACTTCTGGATCATATTATTTTGCTAGTGAGACTATCTCATCACCCTTACATGCCACACCTGTGTTTCTCACATTTGCTTCACCATCATCATCTGATCATCCTCTAATCATCTCATCTACTTCTTCCCTTCAATCAAATTAATCATCTAAGGTTGCAGCTTCATCATCTATTATTATTACTACTTCAACTCCATCAAATCCTATATTTATCCCAACTCCCACTGGAAATCCAAGAATGAAAAATCTAAATCCAAACTCAATAACACCATGGAATAATCCTGGGGTAGTTTCCATGACACCTCCCTTGCATCTGATTCCTAAACACCCTGAAAAATGGTTTCTGAAGTTCAATCCAGAAAGTGACACCTCGGCTAAAGAACACATTAATAATTTCATGCTTGTTATTAGTTTAAACATTGTCAAGTAGGAAGACATTGCCTGTATACTGTTCCCATATACCTTTGAAGGATCAATGACCTCACGGTAGTTTTCTTTTCCTATAGGTTCGATTAATAATTGGGATACTTTTGAAGAAGATTTTTTAAAAAGTTTGGTGATGACAAAACGGCTGCAACTTTGATAAATGTACTGTCTAATTTGAAAATCTCACCAAATGAAAAGGTCAGGGATTTCAGTTCTAGATTTAATAAATCACTAAATAATATCCCAGACACATCTCATCCCAACGATGAGGTATTAATCAAATGGTATATTAGTGCTTTATCAGCCAACATTGCTATGTTTGTAGACATGGCCAATAAAACAACATTCGCTGACACATGAAAGATGCCATTACTCTTGAAAAACTCATTTTGCCTTTGGAAAAGAAACCATTGTTTGATGAAAAGAAAGCTACAAAAAAGGAAAAGGAAGATCCAAAAAAGAAGTCTTATAAAGATGCATTCGATGTTGAAGGTCTACAAAAACTCATTAAGTCTATGAAAAATGAAATTGTTGATTTAAAGAGATAGGTGGCAGAGAGCTCTTCCAGAAAAGGTTACCGGCCCATGAATATAAATCCACCTTCTCAATCATTACTTCCTGCACAAATTTCAGCTATTGATTCTAATGAAGAAGAGGAAGACAAAATGATGTCAGTCGAAGAGGAAGACGGAGAAAAGGTAAACGAATCTAATAACTTAAGGGATTTCTTTCCTTTCTCTTCAAATAATGAAAAAGAGGAAGAAGCAATGCCTGTCACAACAAGGAGTGAAGAAGCTGCTGATAATTCACAGAAATCTCATAAAACTACAACCACTTCTTCTGGTAACAAAGGTATTCCTAAAAAGCAATCCTCTTCTAATTCTCCTAGTTCATCGTCAACATCCAAAACTCCGTTGATTTCTGATAGTATTGATTACAATGTAGTAGAAGATATGAAGAAAACTAAAGTGGACATTTCTATGTTTGAAGTTTGAAAATTAAAAAAACAACAAAAGTTAATTTTAAATGCATTAAACACTATCCCAAATCCTTCTTTGCCTTATGTTGTTATCATTAATAGATCTTAAAAAGAAAAAAATCAGTCTTCTAATTCTACTCCTGACAAATTTTATCCTTCCAATTTTATTATGATTGGTGATCGATCAAAGTCTCATACACCCCTTTTCTATTAACTTATTTTCTATTAACTTATGGAATTTTCAATAAAAAAGTTCACAACTTCCTAGTAGACTCGGGAGATTCTCAACATAATGCCATATTCAGTCTGTCTAAAGCTAAATGTATAACCTCAAAAATTTGTTGTCTAGAGTGTGCAACTAGATAGGAAAAAAGTTAAAGTTATTGGAGAATTGAATAGGGTGTTAATCCGGTTGTCTTATAATTCCAAAGTTTTCCAAACTATTGACATTCTAGTGGCTAATATCCCTGAGTTCTATGGTTTAATCTTTAGTAGGGGTTGGTCTGAAAAATGGCACGGTTATTTCTCCACTGATTGGCCTGACTTGTGGCTTCCATACAATGATAAGATAAATCAGATTAAAATAGACCATGAAAAACACATGAAACTCACAGTCACTGATCTTGAAGAGGAAAATGAACTTGTTGCATTTTAATAATATTTGGGAAACTACACAACTGAGTCATTCTTTGGTTGCTTTTCAGCCAATACTTCTCCTTTACCTAAGGAATCTGTCTCTTCACATATTGAAAGCTACTCCCAAACATATTCCTCAAAGTGTGTAAACTTTGTAGATACAATGTAAATAATGTAAATTATGATGTAGATTATGATGTAGATTTTTTTGGAAACTTTATTTCGAGGGGTCCAAATCTAATGAGGGCACAACAATTGGTTGTATTCTTGTTAAACCAAACAAAGAGAAGATCATGATTGCTTGTAGACTCCAATTTGAATGCACTAACAATGTAGAAAAATACGAAGCATTAGTACATGGATTGCAGAACACTATCAACCTTGGAGTAAAATTTCTGAAGGTATATGTTGAATCTGAAATTGTGATAAGATAGGTATGTAATAATATTAATTGTGTTTCAAGTCATCTTAAACATTATCATTCATTAATTCAGGAATTGATTTCTCATTTTACATCATTCAATATATTATAAATTCCTAGGATTCAAAATGCTAGCACTGATCTTTTGGCAAACATTGCATCTATATTAATCCCTCATGAAAATTTTAGCTCATATAGGTTTTCTATTGAGTTTATTTTTTGTCCTTCTATTCCCGACAATATCACAAACTGGAGAGTGTTCAACGATGATGAAGATATAATAAGCTTTCTCACCTCTTAAGGAACTTACACTGATCAAGTTATTAATGAAGAAGAACATGATAGAAATATTAACACTTCTTTTGATGATAAACTCCGTGAAAATTATTTACCCGGAACAATAATAAAAATTGAAGATCTTTACGATTTAAAAGATAGATTCAAGAGAACAACAAATTGTAAAGTTTAGAGTAGCACAATAAGATTTGAGATAATCAATCTTGAGACTGATCAAGAACCAAGGAATGCTAATTTAGGCCTTGGATTATCCCCTGAGGAGAGACTTAGTTTTATTCAATTGTTAAGAAAATGCAGGGACATTTTTGCTTGGAATTATAATGATCTGAAAACTTTTGATACATCAATTATTTAACACACCATTCTGATGTCATCATAGGTAAAACCAGTCCAACAAAAACTCAGGAAAATCCATCCCAATTTAAAATCTCAAATTAAAGCTAAACTTAATAAAATGCTCAAAGCTAAAATCATATTTCCCGTTCGGAATTCAAAATGGGTATCGAATTTAGTTCCAGTGTGAAAAAAGAATGGTGACACTAGGATTTGCATTGATTTTCATAATGTGAATAAAGCTTCTAAGAAGGATAATTTTCTGCTGCCTCTTATGGAAGAAGTGTTACAAGATGTAGCAGGCTCACAACTGATGTCCTTTTAAGATGGTTTTTTAGGTTACAAGAAAATTCTAGTGCATCCTGACGATACGCTCGAGACAACTTTTAGGACCAAGTGAAGCACTTATGCATACCAGAAGATGCCATTTGGTCTAGTCAACAGTGAAGCTACCTTTTAGCGAGTAATGGAGATTGATTTTAAAGGATTAATTAATAAATCCGTAGTGATTTACTTAGATGATATTATTGTTTCTTTAAAAATGATAAGTAATCACGTACATGATTTAAGATTAATTTTTTAAAAATGTAGGAGATATGGTATTTCATTAAATCACAAAAAAATCATCTTTTTCTTTAGATGAAAGTAAATTGTTGGGATTTATTGTTTCCAAGGATGGTATTTCTATCGATCCCGAAAGAATCAAAGCGATTTCTGAAATTCCTTTGCCTCACAATATAAAATCTCTGAAATTCCTCTACTTCATAATAAAAAATAAATGCAATCATTTTTAGGGCATATTAATTTTGTGAAATGGTTTGTGCTTGATTTTTGACAAATCATTGCACCATTATAAAATTTAATTAAAAAGAAAACGCTCTATAAATGGGGCTCAATAGAAAATTCAACATTTGATTCTATTAAACATGCCATTATTAATGCTCCTTCTCTTTCTTCTCCTAATTTCAAAAGAGAGTTTGTATTAGACACTTTCACTTCTAACCATTCATTTGCAGTGGTTCTAACCCAAAGAAATGAAGAAAAAGAAGAGGCTCTGATTGTGTTTTATAGATCTAATTTATAGGTAGTCGAATTAAATTATTCGAAAATTGAGAAACAAGCATTTGTTGTCCACAAAGAAATCAAATATTTTGGGCCATTTTTGATAAAAGTACATACTACTGTCATCGTGCCATTTCCAACTGTTAGGCAATTGCTAGTGTAGAAGGATCTCAGTGATAAAAGAGATAATTGGGTGACTACACTACAAGAATACAATTTGGAAATCAAACCTGCCAAAATAATCGTGAGGCCAAGGATTTTGTAAGTTGGTAACAAGTTCTCCTTCGATTTCATCTCAAGGAGACACAGGTAAAGAGGAACAATCAACTAAGGTATGTCTTATTGATTCAAATTCCCAATATTCAGATTTAATCTATTATCTGATTTATTGTCTGCCCCAACTGAGTTGGCACCAAACAAAGAGAGAGCTTTGATGCTCAAAGAAAATAATTATCAACTTTTGAATGGGTATTCTTTTCGCAGAAATTAGGATTCTATGCTCCTTAGATGTTTGGAAAAGCTGAGTCTTAAAAGGTTTTACAGGATCTTCACGATGGGCGAGAAGGTGTTCATTATGGAGCTAAAACAACAGCTCATAAGATTCTCCATGCTGGCTACTATTGGCCAACATTGTTCAGAGATTCCTACACCTATATTCAAAACTGCAAAGTCTAGCAAACTGTCGCTTGATGAGAAAAAAAGTTGCTTTGCCTTTACAACCTATTACAATTGACCAACCATTTGAATAATGAGTCCTTGATGTAATAGGTGAGATCATTCCAAACTCTACCAAGCAACATAAACATATCATTATTGCAACATATTACTTTACGAAATGGGTTGAAGCCATTCCTGTCAAGGTTGTTAATTCTAGGGTCATTATTGATTTTATCGAACAATACATCATAACTAGGTTTGGACTTTCGAACTCTCTGATGTTTGATAATGCTACATATTTTTCTGGGAATGTTATGACTGAGTTTGCTTTAAAAATAAGCTTTAAGCTCAAATATTCAACTAATTATTATCCACAAGGTAATGAGTTAGTTGAATCAACTAATAAAAATGTCTTATGGATAATTAAAATAACCATTGATGATAAACAAAATAATTGGCATAAAGCTCTTCTTTTTGCTATTTGGGGTGATAATATTACTTTCAAAACATCTTTAGGGACATCTCCTTATAATTTGGTTTATGGTAAGGAAGTTGTTCTTCCTACCAATATTGCCTTGCCATCATTAGCCCTTGTTTAATCAATTGAAGCCCAACCATGATCTTATCTACAATATCGATTATTGCAAATCGTTAAGTTAGAAGAAGAAAGAGAAAAAGCAGTTAACATTTATGACAAACATTAAAAATGTAAAATCATGTTTTGATTCAAGCTCAATCGGGCATAAATCTTTTGATATTGATGACTTAGCACTGAAATGGGACAAAGCCCATGAGGAAAAGGGAAAACACTCTAAATTTGAAAAACGCTGGCTTGGACAGTTTCAAATTGTGGAAAAACTGGGCCCATCTACCTTTATACTTCAATATTTACAAGGAAGAAGAGAATCCCTTCCTGTAAATGGGCTAATTCTAAAAAAATATTTTTCTTGAAATTGATTGTAAATATGTAAATACTCATTTGTACATATCGGTGTGTTTATTTTTGTTTATTACCACCTCTTTGGTTTGAAACTTGGTAAATTTTTGTTTTTTGTTAATGAAATTCTTTGGTAAAAGGAAAAATATTCACTTAATTACCAAACTCCTATTTTTCAGATTCAGATTTGAAGATCTTATTCCATGAGTTTTTTCTTTTTCATTTTTGATGATCTCTAATTTATAACATAAGAGATAATCTTGTTTTACAACAACCTTTATCATAAACAACTCCTAAAGTAGCAAGGCAAAAGAAAATAATTAGTGTTTTATGACTCTTTTATATCGTCCCAATCTCTTAAGGAGAGGATTTGTCTCCCCATCTGTGTTAAAATCATCAAAGTGTCAAATAAACTATTATATACATGGAAGATGGGGGGTCTCTTTACAGAGCTAGCCTACCATGATCATGGGCATTGATCATAATGACATTATCATATCTATTTACCACGCCATGATAATGTCTTATAACAACTTGTTGTAGGACAAGAGGTCTCATCACGAGCCGACTTGTTCATCACTATCAATAATTGTGAATGGCATTGTCAAATTCTGGTCACCAAGCTAAGACAATGGCTTTCAGAGTAATTAAATGAAAATTGTATTTCCTTTGAAATATCAAACAATAGATGGGATAATGGCTTTTCCTTGGGTTAAAAGGTAACTATGTCGAGGCTATGGATGCCTGCTGGTAGCAGTGGCTCTACCTGTGATAATAAGAGTTCATCTTTTTACTAAACTCAATTAAAAACTTTTTCTCCTTAGTTAAAGTTGTTATCAATTAATCGTTGTTGTAAACATGATTTTTCTTTTATTATCAATACTGGAGATGTACAAAACGATTAAATTACACTGTCCTTTACTGAGATTTCATTGAAAATTTTGAATTTTAGCATTCTGATTCATTTAATTTCATTCCTTTTTCTTTGGAGTTTCATCATTATTTTCATAGATTACTAGTTCTTCCCGTGTGTTGCCAATGTTGAGGTAAAAAACACAACAGCCCCATTTTTACTTTATTACTATCATAATAACTATGGGGACCTTTTTTTAATTTGCATTTGGCTTTTGAATCATGTTAGTTCATTTTTTCCTAATTAGCTTTGTTTCATTTTAAGTGTGCCTTAATCTTATTCAAAGTTTCTTTGATTAATAAAACTTTATTTTCGTCATTAATTTGAATAAATGAATCAAGTAGTCCCCGAGTACAAGACTTATATTATCGTGTGACTTTAATATTTTTTTTTTTTTATATTGAACCAAAGTTAAATCGGGCCTTTGAATAATAATCCATTGTCAGAGTAATAAATTATTGTATTAATACTTTAGAAATCATTTAACCAAAGTTCACAAATGTAAATAACGCACAACACATATAATAAAACCCTATCAGAGAAATAACATATTGGTGTTTTTGTTTTGTGTCACCGCTCAAAACCTCCGATCTCTGATATGTGATATAATATGACCTTAGATCTCCAATATGCTTCGATTTATGACATGCGGACCCAAATTGATTTAAGTTAACAATTTAAATATAAATTGCATCTGCCCCAATATCGGAACTTTTGAAATGACACTTCCAATCGCCAATATGTTGCGGATCTGATGTGCTTTATCATAATTATTTAATATAATGTCGCGTCCGCTATATCACAAGTTTGCAAAGTGTGTCACGTTGCGACCGTTTCAAAACTTATGTTTCATAAAACCCCTAATATCCACCCGTTTCTGCCACTTGTCACTCTTTGGTTTGATCACTGCTATAAGGTTTAAATAGTCATTATTTTAAGGTTGTCGTGCTGTTATTATGGTTTCATTTATGATTGGTTAATATTCGAGTTAATTTTAAATAAAATGCTCATTTCTCTGTTTTATTTGGATTGCAAGGATAATCCCAGGGTCGATTCTGGAAGATCTTGGACTTTTGATTTTAATTAGACAATTGAAATCACTACAAATCTAAAGAAAGATAGAGGTTGTTGATAAGGCTATTCAGGGATTCTGTTGGAAACAAACCTTTGGCTTCTTCAAAGTCTGTTAGAATCAGATTCAGATTTAGTTTCTAAGATATGCTAAGTTAGGCCAGGATTATCCATTGGATATTAATGTATTGTTTGGTTTTCCTTTTATGTAATTTTTAGTTGAGAAAATAGGAAGAATTGTTATTCTTTCAAATGTATAAATACCCATCTCGATTATGAGAAAGGGGTTATGATTTGCATTCAGAAAGACACTTATATGTGCACTAATGTTTGTAAGTGATCTTTTATTTTAATGTGGAACCATTAATCATTTATGGAGAAGGCATAGCAGAATTCTTCTTGGGTACTATTATTCTCAATTTCTTTTGTCTCTATTTTTCAAAAGAAATTGTTTATTTTATTCATTCCTGTGTATTGAATTAGATTTGGTATTTTTCACTATTGAAGATACTAATGAAAGCGGTACCCAGTTTTGAATGATTCATTGAGTTTTACATGTCTATTGTCATTAAAAGCCAATTCTTATTAACTATTTAATAAAGATTACTTTTATCATTTAAGGGTTTACTTTTAGTTTTACTTATTGATCTATATTACTAAGTAACATTGGAAAATTATAAAAACATGTCAACTCAATAAAGCCTGGGTACATTTAGTTAATAAGTTTATAGTTTATATTATATTAGAGTAATAGGTATGCAATACACAACTTAGAGTTATACTTTACCTTTCATGTATTCCTATATTGTGCATTTGTTGTGAAAGGGTAGCTAGTCCCATAATACTAGTCGGAACCACCACTTCAACAGATACAGATCTAAGTTCTGGTCTTGACTGGGTGGATTTCCTAAAATGTTGATTAGGACATTTTTCCCAATCAACAGAACACCATATGAATCAGTAACTTAGACAATATGTATGCTTACTTGTTAGGTCCCTATAATACTAGTGTAGCCCCTTTATTATTATTGTTAGTGTAGCCCCCTATTATTATTGTTGTGCCCATGTAGCCCTCATATTGTCATTTTTATGCTCCATAGAAGCCCATTGTTGTTATTGATGTGTCCTTACATTATTATTGTTATATAGGCTATAAATATATTATGACCTCTTAGACTCCTATATATAGCAAAGAGGTATAGCCATTTGTATCATCCAACTATTTTTCATTTATGTAATGTAAAGGAGGTTTCCCACTCAAAAATGTTATTTTTTAAGTTGTTGATCTATATTTTTTTCTATTATTTGAGCTGGTTGCATAACATTTGGTATCAAAGCTTTGGATTCTAGGGTTTCACTTTTTCAAATAGGTCATTTTGAAATTTTTGCTATAACGTTTTTTCTACAAGGCTTCAAAAACATAAATTATGACCACATGGAGATAAAATCTTAGTGGACATTGTGTACAAATTTCAGATCTTGGTTTGTTATATATTTTGACATATGATCCGAAGAAGTTAGGGTTTTTGCAGGCTCGATAATTTAGTCCCAAAAGGTGACCTAGGGAAAATCATCATAACTTTATCTTGGATTTTAATTTCGTAAAAAGTGACTGAAATTTCATGGAATTTAGTTTTTTGTGTACCATTTTCAGATTTGAAGGTTGAAACAGTGACACATGACATTATGTACAAGTTTGTTATATGAACCAATCTATAATCAGGACATCGTGGGATAATGGGCATAACTTTTTCTTGAAGAATCCAATATCAGTATGACTTGTGGGGTTGGAAATAAGACTCAAAGGGATACCATTAATACGAAATTTCAGACCTTGGATATCTAAAATTACATAGATACAACTGCTTCAATATTGAGATCTTAAAAAGCAAGAAAAATGTGTGTGTTTTTAAAAAATTGCATAAGTTTTGTTTGAAAAAATCAATTTGAAGTGATTCAAGGGGTATAATGAATCATAAATATCATTTTTTGATTCCAAAATTACTCAAAGAAATAAAATTCAAACAACTAGTAAGCAACCATAAATCTCTACTATGGTGCATGAAGAAGAGGAAAAAATGCAACATGGTATTTCAAAATTATGAGACCAAGTGCAACAAATTTCGATCTCACAAAGAGTAACCAAAAATGAAATGGAAGATAAGATGGATGGTTTTAATAATGGCTTAAAAAATACATGTAAGGTTTGAAGGATGGCGCGGGAGCTAAGATAGATGGTTTGAAAGCAGAAATGGAAGGTTTGAAGGATGGCATGGAAGCTAAGATAGACGGTTTGAAAGTAGAAATGGAAGGTTTGAAGGATGGCATGGAAGCTAAGGTAGATGGTTTGAAAGAAGAAATGGAAGGTTTGACAAAAATTGTTACAAGAAATTCTTCCTCATGGTGACAAACTACTCCTTAAAAATCAAGACGAGGACAAAAGGAATATGAAATATTATTTTAGAGACTACAACATTGGGTTTAAGACCCACCACATTCCAAAGATTGATATGAGAAATTTTGATGGCAAGGATACGATAACATGGATACTACAGATGGAGCAATTCTTTGATCTAAATAATGTGTCGAACACATAAAAGGTATGTATTGCATCTTTATATTTAGAACAAAATCAATTTGTGTCATATTGATGTCTTCCTCTTGCAAATAAATTCTCACTTTTACATTTTTTTGGAAGAATTGGTATCACATTATGAGGATACAAAGAGAAATACCTTCTTTATCCAATTGATAAATCTCAAGAAAAAGGGTTCAATGGAAAAGCACATTAAGGACTTCCAAATTTTGAATATCAAGGTAAACAATATTCCAGAGGAGCATAGACTTGATGTCTTCATAGGAACTGTAAAGGATAACATTCAACATGAGATTCACCTTTGGGAACCTGATTCATTGGAGAAGGCATTCAAGGTGGCAAGAAAAGTTGAAAGAAAAATTATGGAAACAAGTAATTCTACCACTCACAACCATAAATAGGGAAGTTTTGTTGCTTCTAGTATTCCACAACCTACAAGGTTGACAGCACAAAAATTGGAGGAAAAAGGAGAAAAAGGAATTTGTTATAGTTGTGATAGAAAATACATTGAACGTCATAAGTGTGCTGAGAAGAAATTATTTTACATAGATTGTGAAGAGGAGGAAGAAAAGGAACAAGAAACATCAAAAGAAGAAGATATACACTAGGAACCAACCCCAAAGAAAGAAGAAATGAATCCGACCATATATTGTAATGCATTGGCGAGAATTACCACTCCTCAAACTCTCAAGATAGATGGATATATCAAGAAGAAAAAGGTAATAGTGTTGATTAATTTTGGTAGTACCGATAATTTTATTCATTGTAAGATAGCCAAGGAATTAAATTGCTTTCTATATCCAACACTAGAGTGTCAAGTGATGGTTGCAAATTGAGGAACTATAAATTGCTCTGGAAAGTCCCATAATATCAAGCTAATGATGGGGGAATATGTATTGAATAGTTCAAATATTTCCATTCCAATGGGTGGTGTTGATGTTGTACTAGGAGTCCAATGCTTACAATATTTGGGGACGATAGCTTTTAATTTTCAAGAACTTTTCATGAAATTGTTTTGGGAAGGAAAGGAAATTGAATTGAGTAACACAGGAAAACCAACGAAGATAATTATCTTTAATGGAATGATAAAGCTTTTTAATAAAAAGAAACGGGGCATAATTGCACAATTATGCTCATTAGAGGTTTAAACATCGAAATCATCTATTTCTCCATATCTCCAAAAAGTCTTGGACAATCATTCCGAGGTATTTAAGACTCCCAAATGCCTCCCACCTATTCGTGATTATGATCATGATATTCACTTGATTTCATGAAGTGTTCCTCCAAACATCAAGCCTTATAGATATCCCTTTGCCCAAAAGAGTGAAATTGAATGTATGGTTGCAAAAATGCTAGAGGTCGGTATAATTCAACCTAGTCAAAGTTCTTTCTCTACTCCAATAGTATTGGTGCATAAAAAGGATGGATCATAGTGTATGTGTCTAGATTATAGGGAGCTCAACAAGCTCACTATTAAAAGATAAACTTCCCATTCCTATCATTGATGAATTTTTGGATGAATTACATGGATAAATTTTCTTCAGCGAGATGGATCTTCATCCAAGATGTCATCAAATTAAAATGAAGATTGAAGAAATTTTGAAAACAACATTCATAAATCATGAAGGTCATTATGAATTTTTGGTCATGCCTTTTGGCCTTACTAATGCACCTTTCACATTTCAAGGTTTGATGAATTCCATTTTCAAACCCTTCCTTAAAAAAATTGTGTTAATATTTTTTGATATACTAATCTACAACAAGTCTTGGAAAGATCATGTTCAACATGTTGACATGGTACTCAAACTATTGGAGGATAAAAAATTATATGCAAAAACATCCAAATGCTTATTTGGAGTACAGTAGGTGGAATATTTGGGTCATATTGTATCTCATGAGGGTGTTAAGGTAGACCCTAACAAAATTAAATCCATTTAGGAATGAAAATCTCGTCAACCCTAAAGCATCTTCGAGGATTTCTCGGGTTGACAGGGTTGGTAGGATTTCTCTGGTTGACAGGTTAAAGTTTGTTAAGAGTTTGGGAGAACAACAATGTCTCTAACAACATTACTGAAGAAATATGTATTTCTTGGACTTCATAAGCAACTAAGGCCTTTGAACATCTTAAAGAAGCAATGTGCTAAGCACTGATCTTAGATACACCAGATTTCAGAAAAATAAATAAATAATAAATAAAATAAAATAAAATAAATAATATTTATTGTGGAATGTGATTCCTTAGTAAAGAGAATTGGTGCTATTTTAATGCAAGAAGGAAGACCCATTGCTTTTGAAAGTTGTCCAATCAAGGGAAAGTATTTACACAATCCTATTTATGAGAAGGAAATGTTGTCAATACTACATGCACTAAAGCAATGGCGACCTTACCTGATGGGAAGACACTTCAAGGTAAAAACATATCATGATAGTCTTCAATACTTTTTGGAACAAAGTATAGAATTTTCTCTACAAATCAGCTAGCTCACTGATATCATGTAGAAATTTCACCTGCAAATCCAGCTAATATATGCAATGTACTAAAGCATAACACTAGATCTACATCTACCATAAACTTTGCAGAAGCTTAATTGAACATGAGCATCATCAAGCATGAACACATATAACTAATAAGAAGGAATCAACTCAAAAGCTATCCTGCTCTCTTTGTACTCTGATGATAAAAATCATGGACTACCTAGGCCTCAATATATAGGCTGTAAATTGGCCTAATCATACTTGCTGTCACCTCAGGTCCAACTACGTAGTCATAGAAGAAAATAGATTCCTTCCTCATGCAAGGAATACTTACTAGAAATATCCTAGCATATGATAGTACATTGTCCCTCATCTGATCTCAACTGGGTCTTTGTCCAAACTGCCATGCATCAGTTATTCATGAGAGAATACTCAGTTATCTGAAAATAATAGTTGTCACATGCATGCAAGCATCAACAAACTATATCTCATTAATTTAGCAACTTGTTAAATTAATCTAATTGGACTTGACTAAGTTAAACTAAGTCAACTAATCCTCTCAATATAGCACTGAACCTAATGTCCTTTAATCAAGGGATAAATTCCTAAATCAAAAAAGAAAATAATTGCATGATCTCACAAAGACTTCAAGTTTAATTTTCCATAACCAATTAACTCATGGAGATTAATTAATTAATATTTTAAATTGTTGTTAAGACCAAATTCATTTTTACTTCCTATAGTTAGACCAGGGACTGCTAAAAATAGGAAGGGAACTAGAAATGCTATTTTTAAAAGATTCTATTTTTAGCAGTTTCACCTCTCACCCAAGGTGGCCAAAATGCTCAGTGGCCAAACTGTTATTTTTAGAAGTGCTATTTTTAGTAGTTCTATTTTTAGCACATTCTAAATTTAGCATTTCTTATTGCACACTTTTCAACACTCCCTCTCAATAAGAAATGCTTCATCTTGAACCCGATCCTGTAACTGGAATGTTCTGCATGCAACACATCTAGCAAGTGTGATTGCTCCAACAACACTCAGAACAAAAAAATCTCCCAACTAACCACTCTATTGGGCTAGAAACATACCCTGATACTGAAGCTCTACTTGTTGTTGACAAGTGCTCCCTCTCTGACCTATGCGCTACTGCAACATCTCCATGCATCTCACACTATTTCGCCCTTCTCTGTGCTACCCTACACTGTGCAACACACTCGTGCTTCTCGTATTGCTGCAGCCTGCATGCTCTGCACTGTCTTGGGATTCCCTAAACTGTAGCTCTCTTTGCCACTCTATCCGCATCTGTCTCTACCCAATCAGTCAGTTCCTTCTACTCCACATCGAGGCTCCCGTAGCAAGGTCTCATCCAAGAGGTTGGGTACCTCAAGGATCCTGCCCCTCCTCCTTGGGATGATCACTCTATATCGCCCCACCTCCTACCTGGAGGTATGGCTGCATGTGATCCCTCTGCCCACCCGGCTCGAATTTTCCCCCTACTGGAGGTCTCTGCACGAGTAGATGTCTCTACTTCATCTCCTCTCAGCTTCTCCTATTGTTGTTGCTCCACAACCTCCTGAAGTTGTTGCGCCAATCGTGGCTCCTCCACAATCGTCTGAGATTTCTTCTAGCACTACATGTTGAGAGGTAATATACCCTCCCTCTCAACCACCAAGTCTCCATCAGTTGCCTTTCTGCTCAAGGCTTTGCATGCATCTTGAACCTCAAGGGCATACAGGTTCTTGACCCGTGAACCAATCTACTTCACCTGTCTAGTGATGATGTGTCTAAGGAAAACCTTTCCCTTACTGAAAACTACATCATAGCCTTTGTCTTCCAGCATCATGATCGACACCAAGTTTCTCTTCAATCCTAGTACATACTTGACATCGGTCAAGGTAAGGTGAGCTCCATGCTCCCTCTGAAAAATAACCGTGCCTACACCTGGGACACTATACTTCTCATCATTACCCATCACTATGAGTATCTGGAGATCTTTCTCCTCCAAAGTACTGAACAAACTCTTGTCATCGGCCATGTGGAAAGAAGCTCCACTATCAAGAAACCAACCACTTCCCACCATGGATAAAACCATGCATGCGAAGAGTGCGAAACCCAACTCAAACTGTGAAGCAAGTGCCTCACCTTCAGATCCTTCCCTGGATCCCTTCTTGGATTTCCTCTATGGACAATTTGCATCATAATGGCCCACCTCATGACAATGAAAGCATCGCACTTTCGATTTTTCAACCTTCTTCCCACCATTGGAAGAATTGGATTCAGAAAGAGAAACTTTCTCCTTCCCCTTCTTTGCCTTACTCGCTAAGGCACAGTTCTCCTCATCCTCCAAGGATGAAAAACCGTCTATGGTGCTCCGTCTAATCTCCTCCTGCATCAAATCTGATCATAGTCATTCCCAATCTGGTAGTTTCTCCCTTCCATTAACCAAGTCTTGGTAGCTATGCCAGCTCTTAGGAAGGCCAAGGAGTGCTAGACTCACCATATCATCATCAGTTGGCATGACCCGTACACTTGCAAGCTCATCCCTGCATGTGATGATCTTGGTCAAATACATAGAGATCATCTCATCCTTTTCACACTTGATCTTTCGAAGTTTTTCCTTCAGTGCTAGCTTCCTCTGATCACTGCTATTCTGATATAAATCTTTTAATGTTTTCCACATTGCATGCGGAGTCTCCTTCCCATGGAGGCTCGAGACAATATGATCTTGCACTCACTCCAAGAGAATTCTCCTAGCTCTAGCCACACATTTCTTCCATTCCGCCAGTTAAGTAGCATCAATAGGCTTAGTGACTTCTTGATCAATGAAGTCCTTAAGGCCATTATCTTCCAATATTGCCTCCATGCGATCCTTCTAAGCTATATAGTTTGAGCTGCCATCAAGGGCATACTCAAGCCTCAAACCATAGAATGCCATCGGTGAAATAGATGTGATAAGAACTTGAGATCTGTATCCCGAATAATAAACTTCGAATTCCTTCTTCTATATTGTTCTTCCTTGATCACTTGTGCTCTAATACCATGTAGAATTTTCTCTACAAATCAGCTAGCTCATTGACATCATGTAGAAATTTCACCTGCAGATCCAACTGATATATGTAATGTACTAAAGCACAATACTAGATCTACATCTACCATAAACTTTGTGGAAGCTTAATTGAACATGAACATCATCAAACATGAACACATATCACTGATAAGAAAGAATAAATCACAGATAACACATAATATATCACTGGGGAAAGCACCAGCATAAAACACCAACACTGTATTATCAATCAAGTGGAAATATTCAACAACATACAAAAAGAATCAGCTTAAAAGCTATCCTGCTCTCTCTGTACTCTGATGATAAAAATCATGGACTACCTAAGCCTCAATATATAGGCTATAAATTGGCCTAATCATACCTACTGTCACCTCAGGTCCAACTACGTAGTCATAGAAGAAAATAGATTCCTTCATCATGCAAGGAATACTTACTAGAAATATCCTAGCATCTGATAGTACATTGTCCCTCATCTGATCTCAACTGGGTCTTTGTCTAAACTACCATGCATCGGTTATTCATGAGAGAATACTCAATTATCTTAAAATAATAGTTGTCACATGCATGCAAGCATCAACAAACTATATCTCATTAATTTAACAACTTGTTAAATTAATCTAACTAGACTTAATTAAGTTAAACTAAGTCAACTGATCCTCTCAATATAGAACTAAACCTTATCTCCTTTAATCAAGGGATAAATTCCTAAACCAAGAGAGAAAATAATTGCATGATCTCACAAAGACTTCAAGATTAATTTTCCATAACTAATTAACTCATGGAAATTAATTAATTAATATTTTAAACTGCTATTAAGGCCAAATTCGTTTTTACTTCCTATAGTTAGACCAGGGACTGCTAAAAATAGGAAGGGACCCAGAAATGCTATTTTTAGAAGATTCTATTTTTAGCAGTTTCACCTCTCACCCAAGGTGACCAAAATGCTCATTGGCCAAACTACTATTTTTAGAAGTGCTATTTTTAGCAGTTCTATTGTTAGCACATTCTAAATTTAGCATTTCTTGTTGTGCACTTTTCAACACAAAGATTATCTTTAGAAGAGCAACAAAAATGGGTCACCAAGATGTTGGGTTATGACTTTGAAATCATCTAAAAAAAATGGAAGCAAAATGTTGCTGAAGATGCACTCTCAAGAAAGGATGAGGATGTGGAAGCATTGCTCTGTGTCATTTCTATTATCCAACCTGATTGGATAACTGAAGCAAGGGATGCATGGAAGAATGATGCAGAGGTGTGGACACTCGTTCAAAAGTTGCAGCAGTATCAAAATATGTTTGATACATTTATCTGGAAAAATGATTCATTATGGTACAATGATTGCTTATATGATAAGAATTCCCAACTCAAACAAAATATTATTTTAGAATTGCATACCCCCCCCCCCCCCCCCTTAGGAGGGCACTCAGGATTTTTAAAAACTTACCATGGGGTCAACAAAGAATTTTTTTGGGATGACCTTAAATCTGATATTCAGAAGTTTGTGGCAAAATGTTTGGTTTGCCAACAAAATAAAGTTGAGACAATTAAGACCCCAAGTATGTTACAACCTTTAGCCATTCCAAGTCAACGTTGGGAGGAGGTCTCAATAGATTTTATGACATGTTTACCCAACTTTGAAGGAGAGTGTCATCATGGTGGTAGTTGATAGACTTACCAAGTATAACCAATTTTGTGAATTATTTTATCCATTTAAAGCTAGCACAGTTGCTACTGCATTTATTGAAACATTCAAAACCTACATGGAAACCCAAAGATTATTGTAAGCGACAGAGATCCCATTTTCACTCGAAATATTTGGATGGAATTATTTTCTTGTTTGAGTACTCAATTAGCTCATAGCTCATCTTATCATCTTCAATCTGATGGGAAAACTAATATAGTGAACAAATGTTTGGAATGATATCTTCGTTGCTTTGTATCTGATAAAAAAACACAATGGGTAAAGTGGTTACCTATGGCTAAATGGTGGTATAATGTTTCCTTCCATGTTGCAGCAAAAATGACCTCATCTATGGCACTTTTGGATATCATCCACCATCTCTCACATCATCTTTAAGGGAAATTTCTAAGGTTCAAGCAATGAAATTTATGCAACTCTTAAAGGATAACCTCACTCTAGCACAAAATCAAATGAAATAACAGACCAATCAACATCACAATGAAATAAGTTTTGATGTAGGTGACTGGGTATTTTTACGGTTACAACCATACAAATAAATGTCCCTTGGGCAAGCTAAGAAGGATAATAAATTATCACCCAAGTACTATGGTCCTTACAAGGTGTTGCAAAAGATTGGTACTATTGCATACTAATTGGAGTTGCCTACATCTTCTTGAGTAAACCCAATTTTCCATATTTCATGCCTAAAGAAAGTTATTAGTGACAAGCTCCCAGTTCAAACAATATTGCTAGAACTTGATAAAGAAGGAAAAATCATATTGGAGCCTAAAGCAATCATGGAAACAAGAACCCGACAACTACAAAATCGATCAATTTCAGAGTATCTCATTAAGTCGAAGAACTTACCTACTGAAGATTTCACATGGGAGGATGATAATTTTATACATAAGCATCCATAACTACTTAAGCGATGAGGACAACACTTTTTTTAAAGAGAGGGGCATGTTAGGTCCCTATAATACTAGTGTATCCCCTTTATAGTTATTGTTAATGTAGCCCCCTATTGTTATTTTTGTGCCCATGTAGCCCCCATATTGTCATTGTTATGCCACATAGAAGCCCATTGTTATTATTGTTGTTTCTTTACATTATTATTGTTATGTAGGTTCTAATTATATTGTGGCCTCTTAGACTCCTATATATAGAAATGAGGACTAGTCATTTGTATCATTCAAGTATTGTTCATTTATGTAATGTAAAGGAGGTTTTCCCTTCAAAGAGACTAATTTTTAAGTCATTGATCTATCTTTTCTTCTGTTTTGTGAGATGGTTGCATAAAATTACCTCCTTGCTTATTGTAGCAATAATGAGGGAAAAAAATTTCTTGTCCTTGCTCTTATATGGCAAGTTCTCTCGCAGGCGTAGGTTTGAATAGTGCTTCCTCCTTTGGCTTCCCTTCTGATCCAAATTTTTCATCATCATCATTTTCCATGACTTCTTCTTTGCATACTCGATTGCATAAATCATTAAAAATGAGTGTGCTATTTATCTTTCTATGTCACTCAACATATTTTTATTTTCTAATTAAAACTAAGTTAATTGTGAAATTCAATAAATGAATTTTGCATTAAACAGTGCCCAAATAACCTCAATAAACACGCTTTAACTTCAATAAAAGTACAATGTTTTTCACATGCTTTAACTTCCTCAACCCTACACATATAAGTTTTTGATATCTATATCATTTAAAAAAAAAAATGTAAAATTGAAATGTATATTCCACTGCCAAATTGATTTTGCATTAACTATTTCTTAATAAAATAAAAATATTTATTTTAAATGAAAATTGAGAGTTCTCACCAAGCAGAACCTTCCAGAGTTTTACCACTTAGACTTAGACCCATAATTTTTTTATTTGGATTTTTCAAAAATATCAAGTAACCATCAGTCATATAATACTTATTGGCTGAGAAATATATCCCCTCGATGTTCATCAGATAACAACGCTGGTGAAGTTGAGTGCCTTGTTGTCAACCACAATGATGAGAAGATTTTTCAACAAGTGCTCATTTCCATTACCGACTTGAAAACTCTGTAAGAAGAGATCAATCATGGTATTATTTTGTGCCCATGTTGTGTTCAACGATGTTGTTAGACACCTAATCCATTAAGGGTTAAGGTGTGGAAGTTGGACAGTCAAAGGGAGTCCAAGAGACGTTGGAAGATGAATCCAACAGTCACAAGAATGTATTATAAATGCACATAAATGCTAACAGTAAATGCAATTAATGATTTACCTTTCCTATCTTGACTACCTTTAACATTGTATCAGAGCGGGGACTTTCCTAACCTACTCAATTTTGTGTGAGCCATTAGTTTTGTGACCTCTCTATGCATATCAATTTTGCATTATTAGCTTTATCCTGCTTGCCAGAATTTGAGCGTTCTCACTATGCGTCTGTCCATAAGGATTCTCAATTAGGGGAATTTTGAGGTCTAAAATGGGCCTCCTAAGAAAAATATACAAGCAAAACAAACTTTATAAGAACCAATAGGATTCAAGATGATTATGTCAACCATGGGGGATGATTCACCATTTTTTGAGTAAAAAAGTAAATAGATAAAAAAGAATAAAACTATTTTTTCAACTTGTATTTTCAACTTATCTCCCCAAGGTTTTACTCAAATTTCGAGCAGGAGTACTCATTGGATGAAAAATTTAATTCCTCATCCAAGGAATACCCATGTTGCATACTTTTGATGGACACTCTTATGCGAAAAATGAGAAATACATGAAAAAACATGATGAGGAATTAGATTTTTCATCCAATGAGTGTTTCCACTCGAAATTTGAGTAAACCCATAGGGAAATAAGTTGAAAATATGAGTTGCAAAAATAGTTTTTTCATTTTTCCCTCTAAAATTTGATGATGTAATCTATTCTTATTTTATTATTTCCACTATTATTTTATAATTTCCTTACGAGGCCCATTTTAGACCTCAAAATTCCCCTAATGAACACTCCAAAATTTGTTGTTTGTCAGAAACCCATTTCTTCACTATATATCTGACCTAACGCTCCACTAATTTGGTCTCTATCAAAAATTCATTTTCCCATTTCTGAGTGCTCTCTTCAACTCTCAGCACTCTTTCCCTGCAACATTCGTTGTCCCCATGTCAGAACTATTACAATGTGCGTTATAGTATCAGAAAACACTTCTCGTCAAAAATGTTTCCCGCTTGGTTTCTCATTAAATATAGAGTTGGACGTACGTGAACATAAATAGAGTTTTTGCAAGGTTCGGGGATGAATGATTTCACGAGGTAGATGTGCACATGTATATGAATGTTAAAGTGACACTTATAATGAAAATATCCTAAAAGTTCTATGTCGCATAACTTTCATTTAGGATGGGGCGAACATCATTCTCATTCTCTTCTAGTGATTAGGTTATCTTCTTAAGACCCCTGACTTGCACCAAAAATTGGCCCTTGTCATGCCTTCCCTCTCACAAACACAAGGCTAGAACAACTTAATCTGGATCATAATATGAGAAGAGATTTTCATTTATCTTAGTGTTTGTCTTCCCAAGAAGAACAGTGGCTGAATTGTCACTAGGATTTATGAGAAGTATATAGTTGCTCCTCGTATGTCCTTTTTCTGAAATAGGTGCGCTATGATTGGGACGGTGTGTTTTTGTTTATGAACATCCTATTGAGATAACATGTGGGCCCCGTTTGAACTTCTTGGTGCTGTGATATTGTGTTTCATGGTTGGATTACTCAATGTAACAAATATTGATTGGCTTGCATAAAGGCAAACATTCTTTTTTGAATCTATTATGAGTGGATCATGCTCCTATTATAAATCGGAAACCCTCACAAAAATGTGTTAGTTCATCATTTAACTACTCGAGCATCATAGCGTACAAAATGGGGTGATCACTCTATCATCCAAGAGGAAGGGCGATTGACGCTGGTGGAACATCATGAAACCTTCTCAAATGTGACTTTGAGTATTATATCTCATGTAGATAGTATAATTGAAACTCACTAAGACTATGTGGTACATATGCATGAACTCATATCGTTGGCAATAATGAGAAAATTCCTACAGTGACGTAGAAGAAGGAAGTTGTTGAGTTTGAACGAATCCCCTTACGTTTATCAGGCCCTGAAGCTAGATAGCATGATGGACAAAACTTGAACCCCTGCGTTTATCTGAGATTTTTGAGAAAGGAAATAATTACCGTGAATTTCTACTGAACATATAAGCCGCTTGCAATTTTTTTAATTTATTGTGTAAGTCTTTATCCTTTGATATTAGGTTGCTTGGTTCAAGTTATAGGCAAGAAATGGTTCACAATACTTGTGGTGTGATATAAGACTTCATTAGGATTGACAAATCCCAAGAAAATTACTTGTCACCTAAGAGAAAGTGCATTGATAGTTCAACTACAAGAAAGTGTGAGACATTGTTTTGTTAACTGAGTGTTTTGAAAATTATTGAAGGAACAACATCAGAGATAGATCGGGCAGTCAGAAAACACGATTTTCTTTTTGGTCTGTTTGTATTTTTTCTCTCATGATGACAACTACGTGTATATTTGAGTATATTTGCTGATGGAATATTGCTTGAACTCACACCTCAACCAAAGTTTTTCAAATATTGATTAAAGGATTGCATTAATTTTGATAATGTGTGGAAATTAAATGAGGTCAAACATTGAAAGTGTTTTTTGGTCTGCATGCATGTAGACACGGCCTTTGGTTAATCTTGGAAAAGAGTTCACTCTAATATGGAAGAACCTTATCTCCTACAAACCTATAGTAATATCAATTTCATAGCATCATGTCATCACAAGGGTCTATTATTTGTATGCAAAAATTTATGACCCAAGGGAAAGATCAAACTTTCTCTCTAATTATGACTAGACTTGATGATGCATTAGAGTTGTTAAATACCTTAATTCAGTCCACTTTTGATGGGATGGTAAACATGAACAAGGAAAATCTTTCCGATATCAAAAAATTTCTGCAAAATGCACAAGAGAAGATAGAATTTTTGGAGCTTGAATCTCAACTTCAACAAAAGGAATTAAAAAGGAGGAGTCATCATTTTGAACCTATTTATGTTTAGAACATTGAAACCAAATCCCATAAGCAGCAGTTGATTCAAATCCAATGAGCAATGAAACAACATAATTGCATGTAGAAGCAGAAATTCACCCTGCACTTCCCAATCATCAGACCTTGGGAAGAGCTTGTCCACAACAAGCAAAATCATGTATTGGATATGACAAGGAGGCGTCCTTTCATATTATAGACTATTCCAAGCCCATTCAATTTCAAAGTGTTGGGTTTCTTCATGATGGTCTATCTTCACCTCTTTCGGATCCTGCTCCACTTGCATAACAACCAAAAATTGTTAAATGCCAACATTGTGGATGAGTTGACCATATGAAAGATCATTGTTTTGATATTCATCTAAGTGAGCACTGTCTTAAAACCACTCATTCTTCAAACATATGTTTCAAAAACGAGCCTCATGCAAGAAAAAAAATTCATCTTGGATGGATCACTTCTTGGCAATGGGCTTTAACAACCAAGAAAATATTTTAGTCATATGTCAGAACCTATTCTAAAATATTGAACAATTTTGCATTTGAGTTTTCTTCATCATCTCACCTTGTATCTGACATGGGAGAAAGTGATGGTCATCTACAAACTTCAAAACCACATCAAGCAAGTCTGAACCACAACCTGAGATACCAAATTTAGAGTTGTAGCCAGAGACAAAGATGCCTTTAACCATGTCTTCAGTTGATGATCGGCCTTAAACCATCACAGGCTAAGACCTCCCTTTTCAGGTTGAGGTTCTCCCTTTTTATGTGGGGTGAGACCTCCCTTTCAAGTTTGAAGGTGTCCCTCTTCAAAACATGAGGAACACTTCCTCTAGCAGAATACCTCAGCTTCATGCCAGATTTGGTAGAGTTCTAGGAACTGCACTAAGCATTCCAGTGTTGGTGGTCATCCTTAAACCACCCCCCTTATACCAACATTTAAGAGAGCACATTCAACCTAGTTTTGCCATGCATTTTTGCACATTTTGTATTACAACTATCTTCTTGGACTTATACATACCCCTTCAGATTAAGGGGGGAATGTTGGACACCTAATCTGCTAAGGGTTAAGGTGTGGAAGTTGGACAATCAAAGGGAGTCCAAGAGACGTTGGAAGATGAATCCATAAGGGACAAAAATGTATTATAAATGCACATCTAAACTAACAGTAAATTCAATTAATTATTTACCTTTCCTATCTTTTCTATGTTTAACAGATGTGATAATAATATGTTTTTTTGGTCCACTCTTAATTTAAGCTTTGCTCGAATGTCTGACCCGCTATGAGGAACTTGAGGTCACTGTGAATCGAATGAGTTCTTCACAAGAACCAATTGAACTAATACATTGTGGGTGACCATGAATGACTTTAAAAATGAATGTCAGGTGTCTATCTACCGCATCAAGGCATCTGACCAGGCCGACTGGACCAATGTGCATCTATGTAACCCGTAACATGTTTGCAAGGGACTGATCATTCTATCAGCCACCATGAAAGAAGGTTATCACAACCACTTATCATTCTTTTGTGCCCTAAGAGACATTGATATTCTGTAATTGATACAGGTTAATAGGTTGAGTGAATCGACGCCCAATCACTATTCAGGCAATGCGCAGATAAAATTAGGCCAGATTACGTAGATACAATTAATGTATTGGTGGATATCTTAAAATCCAGGATTGGCAATATAGGAAACGTTGGATGGTTTCATTGCCAACTGCTTCTGGTTTCACTACATAAGAAACTGAAAATAGGAAGTATCTCCATGTATAACAGATCATGTAATAACGAACTGAGCTACACAATAAAACTGAGATATCTTAGCAATGCAATCCATGCAAAGCACATAAATTTTCTAGTTTCACTAATGGAAAACTATTATTTTTACCACTTTAGTGACGGAATATTTCCATGTCGTGTCTTAACATATCAGGAAAAGATGTGTGCTCAAATTCCCAAAGCCTTGGTCTAAAAATTATTCTTTTGCCTTGAAAGTTATGGAAATTCTGGGCATATTTTGAAAAAATCCAGTAAAGATTTTTGTAAATTCAAGTAAAAGTTGTCAAAATTCATAATTTTAAGTGCCTATTTTTTTGTGTTGTTGAATCCATTTCCACAATCAAAAACATGATTCGAACACTACATCTACCAAAAATTTTGAATTTTTTTGCCTAAATTTTAGCCACTTTTAATAGTCCAAGCAATTCCTCAGCCTCCGTACCTCCCTCCAGCTCCATAGACAACTCCATTTCCAACAACGTGCTCTCTAACAACATATCAACATGGGTTCATTGTTCTTGCTTTACTCCATCGACTGACTTCCCACGCTGCACTCAAAGTCGTAGTCGAACAACAAATTCACAGCCCTTTGGTCCTTCAAATCTCTTTAATCAGGCAATTATTAGCACAATCGTCCTCTCTCTTCTCTCTCATGCATGGAGCACTAAGCTCTGATGCCATGTCGGACTGGGGATCGTGCAAAAAGCTCCAACGATTATTCATTAAAGAACGAAACATATTTATTACATGGAGAAATGGTTAACTATGTGTGGGTTATCATTTTTCCCAAGTAGCTATTAGTTGCAATAAACTTTGACACCTACTTATTATTTACTATAGCCCTAAAGGATTAAGGTGTCTAACATGTTATAATAGTTAATCACAATGCAACATAATATTCTTCCAAAATGAAAATGAAAATGAAATGATGATTCAAAGGCAATTTGTGGTGTTGAATGATAGGGGTGATATGAAATGTTATTTCATTTTCAATTGATGCAAGGGATTGAATGGAAGAAGAATTTTAATCATAATAATTGAAATACATATTAGATGGTTTAAGTATATTGTATGGGGAATGAATATTATCTTTTGGAAAGCTATTCATTATATATTTTTGTATGGATTGTATTAATACAAATTTTTATTGTGTTATTTTTTTAGTCTTTTATATACACTATTTTTATTTGATTGTTGTAATTATAAAGTCTGGTCATCCTAAGTGTGATTTTAGGAATGTGTCGAGTAGTAGTAGAAATATTGTTTTACACATTAAGGAAAATGCAGCGAATATTGGAGATCAAGTTGTTTATATGGAAGAAGATTACACTAATAATACAATTGAGGATGATGGTATAAATAGATTCACTTAGGAAACCTTTGCTCTAATGGATGAAAATTTTGGTGATATCCATGTTGTATCTCTAGTTGATAAGTTACAACAACCCATTTATGAAGGCTCAAGGACAATTAATCTCTATATTTTATTGTTTTTGGTGAAATTGAAGGTTTAGATTGGTTTGTCAAATAGTTGTCTCACCATGAACCTAATTTATGTAATATAATTCATCAGAGATCTACTTTTTTTTTCTTTTTTTTCTATTTTTAGAATTATTAATGTGTAAATTAACTATGCAATATTTGCAATTAATAATTTATATATTAATTACTTTTTTGTATGTTTTAGGTTATTATTTGAAATTCTCTTACCATCATCAAATAATTTACCTCACACATGAAAGATATTGGAATAAGGTATCGAGTTATTAATGCATGTCCTAGTGATCATATTATATATTATATAAAATATGCATCAGAAACAAAATACCCACAACATCAAATCAGTAGATATCAAAGTAATCAATTAATAAAAAGATGTCTGGCAATGTTCTTCATCATATTCCCATAATTCTACATTTGTAGCGAACCTTCAAGTGCCAAAGCATAACCCAATTTATGGATTACCGTGTATGGAACATAAGTAAATATGGTGTTTTTCCATTTTCTATAGATGGTTATGCATTTAGGAACATCAAAGAATAATGGAATTTTTTTAAAGAATAACCTCATAATGCCAGGCTTTCATTGTTGTTGATAATGTCAATCCACTTGGAGAGGTCAAGTATGTTTGCTCACTATAGTGTATTCTTTTTATAAAAACTAACCTTCCGCCTTTTGAATGTCAATAAAGAGGGAGCACATAATGCTGGCAATGATTATTCTAGGTATTGTTTATAATAAATTTTAAAATGTAACATTTCATTTTTCTTGTTTGTTGCATAATTTATCATACACACACACAACCACCCACACAATATAATCAATTAGGTAGGTACCAAGTTAAGGATATGAATGCATATATTGAGCTTCTTATCGACGAGTTACTAAAGTTATGCAATGACATCACTATATATATATTATATATATATAATATAATATATATATATATTATAGAAAGAGAGAGAGAGAGATACACACGCACACAACCACCCACAAAAAATAACTCAATTAGGTATGTACCAAGTTAAGGATATGAATGCATATATTGAGCTTTTTATTGACAAGTTACTAATCACATCACTATGTACAACACCTCTAGACCAATAGGAGGGAAATTTTTCAATTATCGACAAGTTAATAATCACATCACTATGTACAACACCTCTAGACCAATAGGAGGGAAATTTTTCAATTCTATGGAATACATACATGGACAATTCATGATGCCCTAGGGCTAACACGCTTTTGTAGTATATAGTGTATTATTGTACTTTAATAATATACAATTTTATGGAAATACCAGGCATGCTTTTAAATAATTCTTTGGTATCAATTAATGCTAACATCAATCCATATCTTGCACGTCTAAAAGGAAAGGGTAAATTTGCATGTCCACTTTGTGGTCCTAGGATGAAATCTCATTATTCAATAATTTTAGCAAAATAAGTGCTTGATGAGTATAGGAACTTCCTCCTAAATAACTATATGTATTGAACTATGAAAAAACGCCTTTTCAATGGTAAAGAAAAGACTCGAATAAAACCACAAAGAATGACACCTCATATATGAAAGTTGGAATATAATGGAAATCATCAAGGTAAGCAATTAGTCTATGTATTATATAAATGTATTGCATTTTTTATTTGTATTATTATGTTTATATTATCTAACAATTATTATTGCAATTTCATTTATGTTTCATAAAGGTTGTCAAGGTGTTAATGGGCTTTCGTGAGGAATGAATAATTACGTTATACAATTGAGTAGGTTTCCATACTATGAGCACATACAAATAACGCTTGTTTGATGCAATGCATATTGAGGAAATGTAATAGAAACATAATGGAGAATCTTAGATGGAAGGAGTGGCAAAGGAAAAAATTATCAAATTGTGGGGTCATTGAGGACGTCAATCATTCAATGTAAAATGTGATTCATTCAAATAGTGGTGGACATTGAGATAGCCTTCCATGGTCATTTACATAGCAACAAAGCAATGTTGTAAAAGAGGTCATTCAAAAAATTAATTTTCCCACATTATTTTCTTCAAACATAACTAATATCTTAATGAAGAATGATGAATTTGGTGGGGTAAAAACCCATGACTGTCATGGCTTCATTAAGGTAATTTTTTTTATATAATTATATATTACCATACACATTTAGTATTTTTTTGTTTGATTTTTCATTATAACATGTTCTGACTATAATATTTATAATGATTCCTTTTTTATATAATTTGTTCTACCTCTGTCTCTTCCAAACAACTTTGAAACAACATAAAACAAGTTATATTTGATCTTGAAAAATACATGAGGTAAGTAATGATTTCTATTCAAAATGTTAGTTGCAAAACGTGTTGAAACATGTTTTACTTGCAATGTATATACTATTTTCTTGAAACCTGTTATGCAACCAACTCACAAAATAAAAGAATAGATAGATTAACGACTTCAAAATTAACCTCTTCGAGGGGGACACCTCCTTTACATTGCACAAATGAACAATTCTTGGATAATACAAATGACAACTCCTCCTTTATATATATAGGAATCTTAGAGGTCACAATATAATTATAGCCTACATAACAATAATATGGTAAGGGCACAACAATAACAATAGCGTGCTTCTACTGGGCACAATAATAATAAAAAATACAATAAGGGGGTTACACTAATAACAATAAGGGTCTACACTAGTAGTATATGGACCTAACATGCCCCTCTCTTTCAAAAGAGTGTTGTCCTAAATGCTTGAGTAGTTATGGATACTTCTATATAAATTTCTCATCCTCCTATGTGAAATCTTCAGCAGTTTAGTTCTTCCACTTGATGAGATACTCTGAAATTGATCGATTTTGTGGCTATCAAGTTCTTATTTCCATGACTGCTTCAGGTTCCAATATGATCTTTCCTTCCTCGTCAAGTTTTGACTATATTGTTTGAAATGGGAGCTTGTCACCTATAACCTTCTTTAAGCCTGAAACATGGAAAACTAGGTGCACATGGGAAGATGGAGGAAGCTCCAATTTGTATGCCATAGTATCAATCTTTTGCAATACATTGTAGGGACCATAGTACTTTTGTGATAATTTATTATCCTTCTTAGCTTGCTTAAGGGACATTTGTTTATATGGTTATAGCCTTAAAAATACCCAGTCACCTACATCAAAACTTCTTTCACTGCAATGTTCATATGCATGTTGTTTCATTTGATTCTGCACCAAAGTGGGGTTATCCTTTAAGAATTAGAGAACATGTTGTTGATGCTCGATGTGATATTCCACTGCTTGAATCTTATAATGATTTTCCAAGACCTTTTAGAGATCTGTAGAAATAGATTATTTTTTTTGTTTGAACCTCTAGTGAACATATTTGTGCAATTACGCCCCGTTGTTCTTTCTTTAGAAGTTTTTCATGCCATTAGAGTTGCTTATCTTCCCTGGTTTCCCTACCCCTCAATTCAACTTCCTTTCCTTCCCAAAAAAATTTCAAGAAAACTTCTTGAAAATTAAAAGCTATTGTACCCAAAGATTGTAACCATTGGACTCTTAGTACAACATTAGCACTGCCCATTGGAATGGAAAGCATTGGACTATTGAACACATATTCTCCCATGGATAGCTTTATATTATGGCACTTTCCAGAGAAATTTATGGTTCCTCCATTTTCAACCATCACTTAACACTCTGGTGCTGGATATAGGAAGCAATTCAATTCCTTCGCTATCTTATAATGAATAAAATTATGGGTACTACCTGAATCAATCAACACTTTTACCTTTTTATTCTTCACATGTCCTTCTATCTTGAGAGTTTTATGAGTGGTAATTCTTGTCAATACGTTACAAGATAGGGTCGGATTCATTTCTTCTTTCTCTGGGGTTTCTTCCTGTTGTATATCCTCTTATTTTGACATTTTTTGTTCCTTATCTTCCTTTTCTTCCCAATCTATGTAAATTAATTTCTTCTCAGCACACTTATGACCTTTAGTGTATTTTCTATCACAACTGTAACAAAGACCTTTTGCTCTTGTTTCTTCCAATTGTTGTCGTGTCAACCTTGTAGGTTGTGGAAGGCTATGAGAAACAACACTTCCATATTCATAGTTGTGAGTGGTAAGATTCCTTGTTGCCATAATTTTTCTTTCAATTTTTCTTGCCAACATGAATGCCTTCTCCAATGAATCAAGTTCCCAAAGACGAACCTCGTGTTGGATGTTATATTTTAAAGTCCCTATGAAGAGATCAATCCTATGCTCCTCTAGAATATCCTTTACCCTTATATTCAATTTTTGGAATTCCTCAATGTTCTCCACCATTGAACCCTTTTGTTTGAGATTTATCAATTGGCTAAAGAAGGTGTTGCTCTTTGTATCCTCATAATGTGATATCATTTCCTCTGTAAAAATTGACCAAGTGACAATTTTTTTATGAGAGAAAATCCATCGATACCATACAAACTGATTGGGTTCTAAATATAAAGTTGCAATGTGTACTTTTTGTGTTTTGCACATTATGGAGATCAAAATATTGCTCCATATGTAGTATCCAAGTTACAGGATCATTGCCATCAAACTTCATGATATATATCTTTGGAATATGGTGGGTCTTCAATCCAACGTTAAAGTCTATGGAATCATGATTAACATTTATTTTGTTCCCATCTTGAGTGTCCTCTACTACCTTTTCGCCATTAGGAAGTCTTTCTTGTAGCAACTTTGTCAAACCTTCCATATCTTTCTTCAAATATTCTATGTTGTCTTTCAGTTTTTCTTCTATACCATCAATCTTAGCTTCCATGCCATTCTTCAAACCATTCATCTTATCTTTGATTCCATTCTTCAAACCATCCATCTTAGCTTCAGTTACCTTTTGTGAGAGTGGAATTTGTTGCACTCCATATCGTAATTTTGATATATTATGTTGCATTTCTTCCTCTTCTTCATGTGTCATAGCAAAGATTTCGAGTTGCTTACTAGGTGTTTCCATTCTATTTCTTTGGGTCATCAATCAATGATAATTATGCTTCACAATTCCCTTTGAATCACTTCAAACTACTTTCTCAAACAAAACTTATGCAAATTAAAAAAAAAAACTACACACCTTTTTTTCCTCTTGTAGGAGCTCTATATTGAATCTGATGTATCTCTATAATTTAGAATCTCCAAGATCGGAAATTATGTCATGTGGTATCCCTCTGAGTACTTTTTGTAACCCCACAATTTTGATTGAGATTTCATTCTCCAAGAAAGAGTTATTCCCAATCTCCCATAATGACCTCGTTATAGACTTGTTCAGTAGAGCGAACTTGTATGAAATTCAACGTGTCACTGTTTTGACCTTTGGCCCTGAAAACTATACCCAAAAAACTATAGTGCATCTTATTTCTTTCACCTTTTAATAAATTTGAATCTGATGCTCAGAGAGAAAGTTATGACGATTTTCCCAAGGTCACCTGTTTGAGATCAAATTCTAGAGCCTACAAAAACCCTAACTTCCTTGCATCATATCTCCGAAAATATAGCGATACAAGATATGAAATCTGGACACGAGGTTCATCAAGATTTTGGATCAAAGGGGTTTTAATTTAAGATTTTGAAACTTCGTAGAAAAAAAAGTTATAGCGAAAATTCCACGATGACCTGTTTGAAGCAGAAAAACCCTAGAATCCAAAGCTCGGATACCAAATGTTATGAAACCAGCTCACAAAATAAAATAAGAGATAGATCAGTGACTTCAAAATTAGCCTCTTCAAGGGGGAAACCTCCTTTACATTACACAAATGAATAATTCTTGGATGATACAAATGACAGGGCCTCCTTTCTATATATAGGAGTCTTAGGGGTCACAATATAATTAGAGCATGAATAAAAATAATATTGTAAGGGCACAACAATAACAATAGTGGACTTCTATGAGGAAAAATAATAATAACAATACAATAAGGGGGATTCACTAATAAAAATAAGGGTCTACACTAGTAGTATAGGGACCTAAAAAACCCCATGATTTTCTTGCATCATGTGTAGGTGGTTGTCATCTAAAGAAATTTGTAAAGGATATATAAAATATTTGAGGAGTGAAATTCCTAGGCTAATGTGTGAAATGAAAAAGCACCTACCTCTAAAAATTTTCAATGGGTAAGAACACTACCTTATACACCAATTTGAGGAGATTTAAATGTGTGGACCTATACACACGAGGTCAATGTGGATGGTGAAGAGACATTTGAAACCATTGAAGGATTTTGTTATACAAAGAGTACATCCCAAGGGTTGTATATTGGAGGGATATATAACATATCAATACTTGGTGTATATTAGTCATTTCTTCATAAATTAGCAACACATATGAATGCGCCTCTCATTTGAGATGTCAACTTTGTCAACAAATTCAAAGGGAAGGTCTTGTTGAGGAAAGGTATAATGAGGAAAGTGAAAGGTAATTAGATGATAGAGATATATAATACTTTTTATTATTATTTTTTACTATATCATACCCATTTAAGTCATAATATTTCATTAATTACTAAGCTTTAACGATGTTACCTAATTATTGATGAATTGTTATTTTTCATACAGTCAAGAGTGGGATGCACTATACTTATACATTACAAACAATATTTGATTGGATGAATATTAGAACAATGTATACAAATTAATCATGGTTTTTTAATAAATTGTTGTCATTGAAGTCAAAGGGCTTGTATATTAAAAGTGTGGTTCTTGTGAAAAAGGTGAAGTCAAGATAAAAAGTGAAATGGTGGTTTCAAATATGTGGTATTTTCCCATGGTTTTTGGAAAAGTGAAATAAAAGGGGAATTAATTATTTAATTAATGAATTTATATGTCCTTTTGAATTAATGTGTCTTTTCATGAAGTGTTATGATAATGTATAAAAATATAAAGCATTGGAAGGAAAGCATGTGTGGGTAAAAAATGCAATTTGTGGAGTGAACAAATCATCTTGGAATTTTTGCTATAAGTTTTTTTATGAGATTTTTCAAATAGTGAAATTTTGAGCATATTGAGGCAAGATCAAGGAGAACATTTGGTTAAAATTTCAGATTTTGGTTCATTATAATTTTAAATATACATGTTATGGAAGTTAGCATTTGTAATTTGTCCTAAAATTTGTTTCAAATGAGTCATCTTGGTATTTTTGTTGTAATTTCTTTTTTGGGAAGTTTTATACCATGAAACTTCAAGAAGATCAAGAAGAAATCACAACGTACATCATATAAAAATTTATATTCCAGTTTACTCTAATTTCAAATATATACCCTTTGGAAGTTAGGATTTTTGAATGATCATGAAATCAATTTTAAATGAGTGAACTTTGAATTTTTACCATAATTCATATTATATGAAGAATAAGATTATCAAATTTTGAACATATTGAGAAAACAAATCAATGTAAGTCGGGTAAAAATAAATATTTGTGTTCACTATAATTGCAAAGATACACCCAACGAAAGCTAGGGTTTGTGAATGGTCCTGAATTCATTTTCGAAAGAGTGATCATAACATTTTTGAAATAATTATTTTATTGGACACTATTTATTGTGAATTTCTCAAAGGTTTGAGGAGACATACCAAAGTGAATCAATTAAAAATTTTAGAATTAGATATAAATTATTGGACATGTGGCACACTATACGAGATTTCTCTTAGGAAGAGGAAAAAAATCAACAAATTTTGGTAAAGTTACCATAAATTTCACTTGGCATGTCAATAAGAAAACTTGAAGAAGCAACAAGAAGATTTGGTATTATGTGAGTAGAGCATTTTTGAAGAAGTTACATGTAAGTTGGTGCCACAAAAACAAAGAGATTGGTATCTCTTTCTAAGTTGGTTCTTGGTAGTGGGGGTTGGTGTCTACAAATATTTAGAAAAGTATGTTGGTTCCTACTAGGTTTTCTACCAATGAAGACAAGTGTCTCAATAGATTGGTTCCTACAAATATTTGTAATAATAGGTTTATGCCTATAAAGGATTAGAAAAACAAGTTTTGAGGTTTTCTCCTAAAAGTGTTTCCATGTAAATCTCATGTTCCATGTTATGTAGTTGATAGATCTCATATGTGATTATTTTCTTATGGTTCATGAATGTTTAAATGAGTAAAAATTGACTTATATTGATTCACCCCCCACCCTCTCAGTATAAGTTTGTGCTCAACAAAGGTAGGCTATGGGAAGGGGTGGCAACATTGGTTAAAGAGGCTCATTGTAATCAAGATACCAATCTTATGTAGAGGTAAGATGATTTAGCATATAGCTTAAAAGATACTTGAAAGCATATTCACCCATGGTTTTTCAGTTATTTTCCATTATATTAATGTATGTGGTTTTTTTTCTTATAATATTTACTAAGTCTAAATATGTTTTTAATTGACAATGCATTTTTAACGTGTTGGGCATATTGTAGTTGAAACACCACAAGGATATGTGGTGCAATGACCAAAACTTTCACATCAAAAAGTTGGATGATAACAAGAAAATCTTTGATTGTGGGACAAATGTAGTCTTTTATGCTAGTAATGTTTCCTCTAGAAGTGATAGCATCTAGAGGTATCTAGAAAGGGATACTATGGGTAATTGGATGATTTACTTGAGTGTGATTTCAAATTTTTTAAATTAGTCATGTTTGAGGTCAAATGGTACATGTTACAGACTAATGAATGTGATATTGAAAGAATTGTTACTAAGCATGCTAATGTATTTACCATGGATAATACAAGGAAAGTTGAGCTAGGTACAAAGCCTTCTATTTCCAAGCTAATGTGAGTAGTTATTTTAATTAGAGGTTCTAAGTAAAGGAGGTTGATCATATATTACTAGATTTGATCCAAGAAGAAGTATTATTGAAATATAATGTACTATTAGAAGATGATATTGAAGAACATGATGTAGAGGAACAAGTATATATGTTAGATGAATAAGTCAAAGAAATTGAGACATATGTAGATGAAAATGTTCCCACTGATGATATTTATGATACAATTATTGAAGATGACATTGATGATTACGTTGCTATGGCTAATCCTTTTGATTTTGATTATGAACTAGATGATATAGATGTGAGTTAGATGAAGAAGAAGATAAATGATATTAAATTGTTGAAATGTAGGAGGTATGTGATTATATATTTTCCATGATGCATTCTCTTTAAATCATTTTCATATATGGGTTAATTATGTGTGATTAAGTATACCATTTTATATGTATCATTGGTTGGTTAGAAGCCATTAACCTTGATTTCTCTCATAACCCACTAGCCTCTATCCTCCTAACCTATATTGAGCATGTGTTGATTGATTTTAACCACAAGTTAATATTGTTAATCTAGCAAAACTTTTTAACCTTCCACCCTCATCCACCGTAGGAATCATGTGCTTACTTCCACACCACTACCCTAATCCAAGTCAATATTGGTGGTCACCCAATTTTTAATTCCTAAACTTCCAAAGCCATTTTGAGGCCCTAAACAACATTTTTTTGGTGAAACGTGAAAATGTGAATATTTTACTAACTTTTTTGGTTGAAAGATATTCTCATCAAATAAAATTTTCTAATGGGCTATCATGCACACCAAAATGAGATCATATCACAAAGTTACAACCCCAGGAAGTTGACATTCCAACTTACCCCATCAAGGCCCATAAGCCTAGGGTCAAGGTTTTGGATGCTTATGGTTTCTCATTATTTATTCATGATAAAAAGGCCTTTGAGCCTCATTGTAACATAATTTAGGAAGGCACGTAGCTGTCACATCTCTTCTCAGAGATAAGCTGCCACCATTCAAGCTAGTTTTCTTTCATTCTGCATGTAAACCATTTCAACATTTTTATTTATTAGATGAAGTTCAATTTCATTATATCTTTGTGTTTGATTTTAAATTTGTATTTCATTTTCTCCCTTCTTAAATTCATATTAGTATTATTAGAATGGTGTGCTCTTTATGTTTTTTCTATGCAAGTCCCCAACGAGGTTGAGATATAAGGACTTGGGACTCGAACCACTTAAGCCCTTACAAGATTGGCCTCGCCAACCTTGACGGCCTCCCATGGCAGAAGAAAAGAAAGATGAGGGAGAAGGAAATCCTATCAAATTTTTGCTCGAAGAAACCCTCGAGCAATAAAGGAACGAGATGATGGATAATTTTTCCCAAATCCTTCCACTCACAAATGTGGGTGAAGGGTGTTCCACTGCATTTCATTGTCAATTGTGGGAGTCAAAATAACCTCATATTAGTAGAGGTTTCTAAGTAGTTGGGCATGCTGAAAAAACCACACCCACATTCATACACCATCAGGTGCCTCCACCAAGAGCGAGATCTCTGTGTTAGTCAACACCTGCCCTAAAACATCAATCCTTTCATGGACGAGGTATTGTGTGATGTTTCTCCCCTTGAATTTTCTGATATTTTATTAGGCCAAAAATACTTTTGGAAGCTTCATGTTTTGTATGAATCCAGACATCATATTTTTATTACTACTTTGGGTAGAAAAATATACCGGATACCAAAGGTAGCCCTGCCTACTTCCATTTCTTTGATCTCTACTAAGAAATGTAGTAAGATCGTCTCCTAAAACAGGATTTTTTTTTATTCCTAATTCACTATCAAATTAAGGGTAATATCATGGCCTTTAGAAAGGGCTCCTTCATCCAACATAAGAAAGTTGATAAGGTCATGGAAGAGTACAAGGACAACTTCTCCTCGCCCATGGGGGTACCTTTGCACTGTCAGGTCAAGCATTCGATCGATCTAATGCCCAACATACCTCTACTTAATGGACCAATCTACCACCACTCTCTTTTACAAAATGAGTAAATCAAGCAGCGGATCCAAGAGTTGCTACAAAAAGGGCACACTTTACCAAGTTCCTCATGATATGGGAGCCCAATCATATTTGCATAGAAGAAGGATGGGAACTGAGACTATGCATTAATTATTGGGCTCTGAAAACAATAATTGTCTAGAAAAAATACTTGATTCCATAGATTAATGACATTATTGAACAACTCAAGGAAGCCAAGTACTTATGTAAGATTCATTTGAAGTCTGGTTATCTCCAAGTTCCAATAGAACCCATGAATGTATGGAAGACCACATTCAAGTCCAAGGAGGGTCTCTCTAAGTGGTTGGTCACGCCCTTCGTTTTGACAAATGCCCCCACAAATTTTATGAGGTCGATGGATGACATATTGAAGCCTTTCACCAACTCATTTGTGGTTGTCTATCTAGATAATATTCTCATCTCTAGCAAGATTTGGGCAAAGCACTTGCAACATATTCGGCAGGTCCTTCACATTTTGCGACAACACAAGCTATGTGCTAGCCTGGACAAATTATCCTTTGGCATGGACCAAGTCCAATATCAGGGTTACATAATTTATGAGAAAGGTGTGCATATGGATCCAACAAAGATCCAATTCATTTTGGATTGGTTGGCCCTGATGAATCTAACCAACCTTCATAGCTTCTTGAGCCTTGCTAATTTCTATCAAATATTCGTGTTCTTTTATCACTTGGCCCTTATGTCAAGTTACCAAGGGTGAAGTAAAAGAATTTTTTTTTTTGGTCTGAGTCACAATAAAAGTTATTCATTGAACCGAAACACCACCTTTTCTTTACACCAGTACTGGCCTTGCCTGACCTAAAACAACTAATTGAGATTGAGACAGATTCCTCTGACTATGTTACTGGTGTGGTCCTCACTCAACAAGGGCATCCAGTGGCCTATAAAAGTGAGACACTCTCTAATAATGTCTAAAGATACCCCACCTTTTATAAGGAAATCTATTCTATCATGCAGTCTTGCTGGCAATGGAAACATTATATTATGGGGAAGGAGGTGATCATCCACATAGATCATTGGCCTCTTCAATTTTTGCAGAAATAGGAGAAGTTTTAGAACAATCACCATTAGAAATGGTCCACATATCTGAAACAATTCCATTCGAACATTAGATACAATAAGGGTAGCACCAATCACGTCATACACTTCCTCAGTTGGTCCCCAATTGTGGCACTAAACACAATTCTCAACTCTTGGGGGCATGGGAACTTTGGATGGCTGCAACTATATGACAATGACTCTGAATTTTCTTCCACCTACAAGATGTTGATGATTTAAAATCCAGTTCTTGACTTCCATCTTCGAGATGGATTGTTGTGCTACCTAGGTCACCTTTGTGTTCTTTCAAGTGGGCATACCACGCTGATTCAGGAGACACATTACATTCAGATCGGAGGGCAATTTTGTGTTGAGAATATAGTGGCAATACTGTAGAAGTAATTTTTTTTTTCCAAAACTCCAACAGGATGTTGACAAGTATATCAAATCCTGCACTACCTACACCATCACCAAACCAACCAATAGGAAATAAGGTCTATACACCCTTACTCCTACTCCAAACTAACCTTGGATATCCATCTCAATGGAATATATCTATGGCCTTCCTTCTACTAAGCGTGGTAATGAATGTGTATTTGTGGTCATTGATATATTTTCTAAGATGGTCATTCTAGCCGCTTGTATGAAGAGTATCATGGTAGAAGCCATTGCAAAGCTCTTCTAAGTTCTTCAAACAAGTGTGGGTACATTTTCAGGATCCCGCAAACTATCATATTTGATTGGGATAAAAGATTCCTAAATGCATTATGGTCGAGCCTATGCTCATTTTTGGACATCAAGCTCACCAAAT
This sequence comes from Pinus taeda, assembly GCA_000404065.3. Taxonomy (NCBI): domain Eukaryota; kingdom Viridiplantae; phylum Streptophyta; class Pinopsida; order Pinales; family Pinaceae; genus Pinus; species Pinus taeda. The sequence goes on along the minus strand of APFE031396035.1, from coordinate 274,236 downwards.
CAACTGCCTTCTACCCCCAAACTAATAGCCAGACAAATATCGTCAACATGATGATTGTGCACATATTGCAGATGTACAACTCCAAACATCCACGAACATGCGATGAGAGTCTCCCCTATGTCCAACAAAGCTACAATAGAGATCTTCATAGCTCAACTAGAAATAGCCCCATTCAAGTGGGCCTAGGATTTCAACCATTGTGTCCCATTGATTTCGCACTACCCATTGCAACTACCTAGGCGAAATATGCACATCTTCAATTTGAAGACAAAACAACTACCAAATTTATTGAATGAATTTAGCACATCCTCCAGTAGGTCCATGATATATTGCACAAATTCAATGCTAAGTACAAACAACGTCATGATCAACACTGGGTACCACACAAGTTTAAAGTAGGAGATAAGCTTTGGTTACATTTGTAGAAGGAAAGCTTTACAAGGGTCGATTGGAAGCTTCAGACACTACTATGGACCTTAAACCATATCCAAGGTGGTGGGTGACAATGATTTGAGCTAAGTATCACCCCATTCCTTGGCGTGCATTCAGTGTTTAATCTGGACCACCTTTGACCCTACTTTCCACCATTGTGGACACACCAAAAATTGCAAAACAACTAACACTAACAAAGCTCAATCTAGATTACATTGAACATAACATGAATGGTTAGATCATGGACATGTAGATTAAGAACATTCACTAACAAAGGATTTAATTATATTGGGTTGTCAAAGTAGGCCAACTCTTACAGCAAGGCAAGTGGCTCACCAGGGACCAAGTAGGTCAGCTCTTATTGCATCCATGGGCTAAGGTTGTATATTTTCTTATGAGGTATATTACTTGCGAAAGTCGGTTTGCTACCTTGTTTAAATATAATTTCAAGCTTCTTGCATGCCTTCGGTTTCTTCATGTTCATTCCCTAGATATGCCACATTTTCTATGGAATAGTCTTTAGTTAATGGCACAGTCTTCTCATCGATCTCGACAAGCATTGGTGGTTCTCACAAACCATGGGCTTGTTATACTATTGGTGGTGCATTCCCTGTCACAAAATTTTGTGGCTTGGCCACAATTCATTAAGCTAGTGGAGGAAGAACTTGTGGCTATGATGCCTGTAAGGGAGGAGGAAGAAGAATTAGTGGTGGAAGAAGAGGCCACAGATGATGTTGATACACAAGAACCAATGTCGACTACTATCCCAATGTAAGAAGAAAATGTAGAGTCATCAATAGAGAAAGGGACAACAGACGACACTATCACACAACAACCAACATCGACTGCTGACCTAAGAGTGGAAGCAATGGAGACAGAAGAAGATGCAGACAACGTTATTACACAAGAACCAACATCGACTGCCAATTTGATGGAAGAATTGCCACCCTTGGATGAAATTGTAGGTGGTACTAATACAAAGAACCAGCATCACACGCTCAAGCGAATGAGGAACCCTTAGAAGGAACAGGGGCCATAGTCGACATGGACCCACAAGAGCCAGTGTCGACTGTTGATCAGGAGGAGAATTTGGAAGAAGCACAAGTAGAAAAAGAAAAAGGGAGCACAGAACAACCAATGGATAAAGGGGAAGGAGAAGGAATTGAGGGGCTTGAAGTAGTAGGCACTAGAAGAATGGAAATTGAAGAAAATATTCCTCATTTTCCACCTTTTGCTTATTTACCGAGAAGGGCCATGAAATTTTGTTCTCCTAGATGCCTGGTGAAAGAAAAAGTCTCTCCCCCAATATTTAAATTTGTCAGGACAACTGCAGGCACTATTGTCGACATTGTTACACAAGAACCAACGTCGAATGGTGAACAAATTGGACAAATTGAAGAATCGGTGGCCAGCACTATCACACAAGAACTAGTGTCGACCAAAGGACAAACTGAAGAAATTGTGGTTGATAATGTCTCCACAAGGACATTAGAGGAGAATGTTGTTGTTGGAACTAACCTGTAAGGGCTAGAACCAATTTCTGAGCACAAGGAAAAGGATGATCGGGAAGCAGAGCAACCATAAGAAAATGGTTTTGAAGACACTACCACACAAGGGCCTACAGTGACTCCAGAGCCACCGAGGGAAGATATGGAGGTCCTAAGACCTGAAGGAGAAGATGTTGAGGTTGTTACCCGAGTCGAGGAACAAACAGAGGAGATCAGGCTAAAGAAGGAGCCGGTTGACACATTTATTGACATCAACCTGCCAAACCCCACACCGGCCACGAGACCAGTGGAGGAGGTCATTGTCAAACAAGAATTTCTTGAGCAATGTGCAAAAAGGGGGCCTCCCCTTAAGGAAAGGTACCAGACACAGTTTAGAGAAAACATGCAACTAAAAATCGAAATCATTAAGCTAAGAAAGCAGGCGTTGTGCTTATGGAAGAGAGTGGGGAAGTACAAGAAAAATATTGTGAAACCTGGGGTCGACACCACTTCAGTAGCAATGCACACCAAAGATAGGCCCACAACTTCAGAGGCTACACAAACTAAGTCGTTTTCTCATTTATTCAATTCACGAGAATTTTTGTTGATTGTAGAGATTCAAAAGTGGCAGGCTATTGCATCTCACCTTCAACAGGGGTCAATTTCTTTGGAAGCCCAGCAAGAAGGAGTTAGAGGGATTCGTGAGCAAGTTGTGAAAGTATTTACTAATTACATGGACCAGACAGAGAAAGAAAAACAAAAGTAGGAGAAGCAACAGAAGAAGATTGAGGAACTAGAAGAGCAGGTGCAACTACTGAAGGCTGACAAGGATGAAATGTTTGCTCTGACGCAATAGGTAATGGCTTTCCAACCTCCTTCTCACAGTTATGATCTATTCCTCCATGAACAATATTTATTATTTTGTTTGGAAATCATTCATCAGGAAATAAGCCATGTTATAGAATATTCGATACAGTTTTGTGTATCTTGAGGGGTCACAATACCCTGAACCAACACTTGATGTGAAAAATCTACATGCATGATTACTTTTTGGGTGATGATAAGTCATTTAACCTGATGCCATACGTGGGGGATATTCAGCCGAGAGCCTTCACCTCTTACATGGTTTATCAGGTTAAGTGGAAGAAACCCTTCGACGCATTTGAAGAGAACCAAGCAAACAAGCCACTTGTCCTTTGGAGAGAGCATTGTCAGTTTTTGAACGTCTATAACAGATGCCATATCTTCTTGGAGATCGAAGGATGGAATGGAAAGATGTTGGAAACCTAGAAGTGGTGTGCTGATATGTGTACAAAGAAAAAAATTATTTATCGAGAGGAGGCCTGGAACAACTGCCAGAAATGGTGGATGTTATCGTCATCAGCCGTCAGGACATGTGAACCTTTTGGGGCCCCCAATTTTACTCGGGATTTAGACAAAATACCTCGATATATTGCATGTATACAACAGCATGGAACTCAATGGATGGGTCTGAGACTCTGGTTCCCCATTACTTGGTTGTCAGTCAATCAGCATACCCCAGCTTACGTGGTAGATGAGGATTGGTGGAAGGAAGTCCTCATAACATATGGGTATAAGCTTCTAGGAATAGAAATGGCTGAAAAATATGATCTCACACAACTTCATGTTGATCACAACAACTCCAACCCAGATCTGTGCAGACCACGAACTGCATGAGGACATGCAGAAAGGCTATTTGGGGGGAGATGTTGGTTGCTAAATTTGCATGCTTTTTACCCACTTTTTTTACCCCTTTCATGTACCCATTTCATACCATTGTTGGTTGATTTATATTCTAAACAACACAGGCATGCCTTTTGTCATGTCTTTGTGAATTATTAATCAATGAAGCATAGTCATAGGGGATTATTGCCTAAGCATCTTACTAACTCGATTATTCTTGTAGATTTGGAGGAATGATGACCAAAACCGTGGTTGAACGAATAATGACCATCGAGCTGGCATCTTTATCCTTGGACATCAACTACAACAATGGATCAACCTCTCAACCATTGCATGCTATCTTTATATTGGGTTTCACCTTGGAAACCACTATGTAATTGTAGGAAGAAAATTGTCGTAATTATAGGGGTTGTTAGTGTTTGATCAATTGTATAAGTAGAGTTATGGGGTTGTGAAAGCCAACTGTTAAGATCACAAGAGAAATATGTTAACTCTGAGTCTAGAACAACATACTATTGTAATTTCCTTTTGATTGATAAAATTATGATCTTTTGAGCATTTTGTGGCTTCTTGATCTTGCCACAGCCCTGATCAGGGAGTTGGGCCCACTCTCATGACCAGGTGTTGTTGGATTATATGTGTTCATAAGTTTATTTATGTTGAGTTATTTATTGTTGTGAATGATTTATCAGTGTGTTGCTATGAGTCTTAACTTGTTGTTACTCTTATTATTGTTACAATTATTACTAGATGTTGCACATTTTTAAGCTTATAATTGAATTCTCAATGCTATGCATATACCTTGCATGATAGCCTTGAAATAACCAGTCGAGCCCCAAGTTGACAATTAATGTGGAATTGGGTTAATTTCATGATTCATATCTGAACACCAACATTCATGGGCGTCCAACCTTGGATACACACCTAGATTCCTTGGTTGGGGTGGAGCTTAAAATATTGATGGTACATAGAGTTGGATAAAGCTTGAGTCCCCTTAGTCCCACCCAGATAGAATACCCTAGTCAAGTATCTAGTTTGCAGCACTGATTGTGCTAGAACTCTTTGTAGTTCATATCATTTTGAGATCTTCCATGTACTTGTATATGTATGTAATTATGAATATCTCCCTAGGTAAGAGGGAGTGTTGAAAAATGTAACTTGTGTCGGTCTTCATAATTTCTATTTGAGTGAAGAAAAAGAAAATTTATTTATAAAAGAAAATTTGTATTGACTTATTAAAGCATGGATTTCATGCTTGGGTCAATGGCCAATAGGTCAAGCCTCCATTAAAATCCTTTAGGATATTTGTTGAGTCAAAGTCAAATTCACTATGTAAGAAACCCTTATTGGGTTCATAAGTGTCAAGGAAAGAAATTTATTTTAATGCCTTATTCCTCCCCCATCAAGTCGACCTCTTCAACAGTCTACTAGTCAGCCTCCAAACAAATTGACAAGTCAGCTACTCCTATTATTCACATCAGATCAATTATAGGCAGAAACAACTATATATACCTAGGTGAACTTGACCTGAAGTATAGAAGAATTCAATGATATTATAGAGTAGCGAAGAGGAGAAAAGGTTCAATCTACAACTCGTACAAGAAAAGAAATGTGAGGATCTAAGAGGGAAGATATAACATAAATCGTAGGGGTCGAGAATGTTAGCCACATATCAAGGATAAAACTTACAGAAAGGTAATTACAGTAGGTTGAGAGTTGCAGGAGCAAAGTAAACTAAGAATTGCAGGAGTAAGGAAGACCTTAAGTTGCAGAAGCATAGAGAGTCGACCAGTGTTGAAGTTAAGTTAGATTGAATTTTTCAAGAAGATAAGGAAGTCAAACTTTGTCTTCGTGGGAAGCTAATTTGATGGGTGGAGGAAAATTTGTGTCATGGTCAAAATAGGTCTTGGTCTATCTCAAGTTGAACTGATTCTACTAAAGGAAGAGTTTAACAAGGTTTTCCCCTAGATATGGGTTTTTCCCTAACTAAGTGCCTACATCTTGTGTCCCTTGTTGTGATCTTCTTTGATTGGAATTTTTCTTGATGAAAGGAACATAATAAAATTAAAAGAAGAAATAATAAGAAAAGAGTAATCACAAGAAAATGTCAAAGTCTAAGAGAAATACACCTAAGGAATTTATTCTATGCAATGCCCTTGATTTCTAAACACAGGGAATCATGGAAAGTCTAATAAGGGTAGATCCAAATCTATAGGGAGGCTAGAACGTTGGCATCATGGGTAGAAAAGTTATAAGAAGAAATATTGTTGATCTTGAAAAGAGAAAAGAGGACATGGACAACAAGAGAATAATAAGGAAGAAAATGTAGAAGGTGACATGTTAAAGGATTCTTTAATCATTTCAGTAGATAACATTGTTGATTCTTGGGTGATAGACTCAGGGGCTTCATTTCATGCCACACCCCATAGGAAACATTTTCAAGATTAAGTTCAAGGTGGTTATCGATAGGTTTATTTGGGTGATGATAAACCATGTAAAATAGTTGGAAAATGTAAGGTCGGGATAAAATTATATAATGAAAACCAACGATTGTTGAAGAGGTAAGGCATGTTCCCGATTTGAGAGGCAATCTGATTTTAATAAGGCAGTTGAGAAGTGAATGTAATATAATCACATTTACATGAAATTCATGGAAGGTCACTAGAGCATCTCTAATAATATAAAAAGGAGAGAAGGTAGGTACATTGTGTTTATGTACGATTAATGTTGCCCTTTCTATTTCTTTAGCTCCTATAAGAGTGGGTACAAAATTGTGGCATCATAGGCTCAAGCACATGAGTGAGAAGGGGGTTCAAATTCTCCACTTAAGGAAATTATTAAAGGATTTGAAGTAGGTTAATTGGGACTTTTGTAAGTATTTTGTTTATGGAAAATTAAAGAGTTATATTTCTCAATGTTGGGAAGGAAAAGAAGAGAAAAAGGTTAGATCTTGTACATACAGATGTATGGCGACTGACTCATATATAATCTCTAAGTGATTCTTATTTTTATGTTAATGTTATTGATGATGCAACTAGGAAAACTTGGGTTTATTGCATTAAAATAAATCTGATGTCTTTGATACTTTTAAGAAATGAAAATCTTTGGTTGAGAATGAGACAAGAGATAAGTTGAAGTGTCTCATATAAGTTAATGGAGGTGGGTGTTACATCAAGGATTTTGATAGTTACAAGTCATACGATGGGATTCGTATAGAGGAGAAAGTTATATGAAAACCATAAGAAAATGGTGTGTTAGAAAGGATGAATAGGATAATCATGGAGTGTGCAAGGAATATGAGATTGTATATAGGAATTGTTGGGTTCATAATTATCAATCAAGATTAGATAACTAGGGAATTTTTTTTCAAAATTGGGTCATGAGGTTTAAACATATCCCTTAATACCACTAACAATGACTTACATATGTAAAAACCATTAATATTTGCTACTAGTTGTAATTTGAGAACTAAAATATTTTACTAGATAACCTGCCAGTTAACTAACTCACATGAAATGAGTGAAAGTTATCATAAATAAACTTGTTCATTTGCAATCTAAACAAATATTAGGTCATTGACACCAATAAATTCAATATATCAAGTCAAAAAATATCAAGTGGTTATACTTAGTTTACTAGTATAATACATACATAAACGAGATAACTGGTATAATACATACACCAACAAGATCTATATTTCAAACAACATTTTACTCAACAAGTAATATCAGATGTAATATGTAAGTACTCATGTATGTCACCTATATCATTAGGGATGGTTTTAATTAAGATAAGCATCCCACTGAAGTGCATGATTAACTATACTCATGCTAGTCCTATAAGTTAGTATAGACATCGCCAAAATAGGGGATGAGATGGTAGCGAGAAAAATTGTAATAATTAAATGGTGAACTAAATCATCTTTGGAGGATTTGGCCAGTCTATCTACCTAATTAGACTGGATTTCATACTTCAAAGACATTGAATTATCTTATCATTACCACACTCCCATTGAAACTAATTGTCACTTATCTACATATAATCCCAAAATTTTGGCACAACCAATCTAGGGTAAAAGTCATGGCGATTTATGATGGGAAGGGTTATCCAAGAAATTTTGATCAACTTTTGTTAGGTCCCTATAATACTAGTGATTACCCCATTACTATTGTAGTTGTATCCTTATTAATATTGTTGTGCCCCTATTGTCGCCATATTTTTATTATTGTGCCCCATAAGATTGCTCTATTGTTATTTTTGTGGCTTATATTATTATTGTTAGGTCGGTTGGGTTATATTGTGACTCCTTGGACTCCTATATATAGAAAGGAGGCTTTTTCATTTGAATCATCCAAGAATTATTCATTTGTGTAATGTAAAGGAGGTTTCCCCCTCGAAGAGGCTGAATTCTAAGGTGTTGATCTCTCTTTTCTATATTTTTGTGAGCTAGTTCCATAACAAAGATGAAGTCAACATAATATGTCCTCATATGAAGTATGAGGTGGTTGACTATAGTTAAGAAACTCTACCTGAAAACTTTTGGAATGGAATGAGTATGGAAAGAAGAGATCGTGAGATATGCAACCATGATGAAGGAAGTCAACATCCAATAGACCAAGAAGGTTTGACTAGGAATTCCCCCGGAAGGATATGAAGGCTTTGATGAGAGTTTGAAAAAGAAGGAGACCCTTGACAATGGATAACTTTGGGAGATGTGTCAACATGTATGTAGGATGTTAATACCCACAGGAAGATGTTAAGATGAAGAGTCATCCCGTAAGGTACTATTTGATTTAATGTTATGCTTTGATTTCATGAATAATATCTAGATGAGTTCATGCAAGGCTACTAGAACAAGAGTTGTAAGTACAAGTATAACTAGCATTCATCTGGTGGATGGAAATCCTTGAAACAAACAAAGATGACAAAGTAGACATATGACGAAGGTTCCAGATATGTATCAGGAAGGCCACTTTCCATGAAGAAAGGAATGGCGTGATGAACCAAGAAGGAAAGTGGTGGATGGCCTATGCCCTACAAGAAAGAAGCTCAACTGAATTTTGTGACATCAAGGGCAGAAGTTGATAAAGCAACTAAAGGACCCACGAAGAAGAAGATGTTGATGAAAAATAGAATCCTTTGGTAAGAGGGAGCTCTGATAAGTCCTTGATCAAAAGGGAGTTTGAATTAAGATCACCCTTGATTACAAAGGAGTGACAATTATGTTTATCCATATCATGTCTCATGCACTAGACCACGACTAACAACTGTAAGTCGAGATGAAGGCCATGAATGGAAATGTAGACACATGGTAGAAAAACATTGTTATCTTCACTTGGGAAGAAATAATGGGAGGATTGAATAATCATCTTGCATTCAAGACTCTTTGAGGATGTGTAGGGCATCCAAGACAAGAGTAGGTAGGAGGACCAATATTCTTTGAGGGTTGGGAACCCAAGATAAGAATAATCTTAGAAGGTCATACTCAGTGAACACCTAGGTGGGTATGTACCTTGAGAGACAATGATGAAGGTGTCTATAAATTATTGGTCTCACCAACATTGTAGCTCATGGTCTCATGGAGAGATGGAGCTCCTAGTCAAGGACCTGGACTATGACAATGCTGATTGATATGATGATATACAGATGGGATTACCAATCTGATTCTTCTTATGAGAAATTTTTCAAATTGAGAATGACAAAGTACAATTAGAAATACATCCCTAGTTAAGACAGAGTGTTGAACAAAAGGGTAACTAGGTTCGATATTTTTCAATGTAATTTTGACCTTTGTAATTGTCAAGAAAAATAATTATTATTTTTATAAAATATATGAACGAGTTTCTAGCTTATTCTATAGGTCTAGGAAACTCAAAGAGTCAAAATTATATTGAAGAACACTTCTTGAGAATTTATGTAATAAACATGATTCAACCTAGTGTCAAGTAATCCTCCAAGACAAGCACCATCCTTCAAAGAAGAAGCCTACAAACCAAATGATGAAGAGATCAGTTAAGTCAGACTCAGAATATATTTATATGACGCATCGGCTCATATGTGGAGACACAACAATTCAAGGTGACATGTCGACCTATTTACAGAGACACAAACATTATAAGTACCTTACAGGGGTCACCACAGAAACTAAGGAATTCAAACAAGTCTTTGTAACTGTGGAAGAGAATAGAACCTCGGCATACTCTGAATTCTCAATGATAATCACAGGGACATCCTCACATTCTTATCTAAAACCTTGATCAAGTAAAGTGACACGGATTTCGGATGGAGACACAGTCATTCAAGTTTTCAATGAAGAAGGATACCTATAGTTTCTCAGATGAAACAGTGGCTTAGAATCTTAGGTGAGTACAATGGTCAAGTGTTTCTCGGGTGATCACTATATCTAAGTACCATACAGTATCAAAGAAGCACTATAGTATCTTAGTACAAGGAGTGCATAGCCATTGAAGAAACAATTGTATCTCCGTGCAAGAAGTGCACAGTCATAGTCTTGATGAAGATAACATGACACTCTGTCTCAACATTTGGACAATGATAATCATGATCTTAATGAAGACATTGTATCAAGTAATGGAGATCTCAGTGGTATGACGAAGACCTTGGTGAATGTTAGATCTCAATAGTGAAACAATAATGATGATATCAGTAGTGACAAGGAAGAAGAATGGTTTCTTGTTCTTGGAGTGGAAGAGAGGGTCAAGTGTCAAGGTCTTGGTGTTTATCAATTGGAATCTCTATAAGAAGAATTGTGTGCAGGTTTTCCTCTCCAAGAGGGAGAGGCTTTGGCCCTAGATGAATGCCAACTTCTTGAGTTCTCATCCCTTTGTTTTGATAGCAGTTTGATGAAGTAAACACACACACTAATAATAAGAAGAAGATCAAGCTAAGACAAATTGAAAAAAGCACTTCACAAATTGTTATCAAGTCTAGAAGAATCTTACTAATGTTATCTGCCCTAGATATTTCAACACACCCTTGCTTTTTGAAGACACCATTTCATCCCTCTCTTTTGTTAATAGCTAGAGCCAAGGAAAGTATTTAAGAATTTAGCAACAGAGCCTTTATACCGAATGCGACTCCTACACCAAAAGGTGTGAGGTCGAATTGGGACTTCATACCGAGGAGATCCCTTAAATGTTTGCAGGTACAGAACTGTCAACGCCTACCTTACCCTATACTAATCTAGCTTATAATACTCTTTCATAGCGTACTCTATCCTAACCTACAGGCTAGCCTACTCTAGTCTAACTTAACCTAATCTAGCCAAACCTAACTATTCTACCCTAGTCTAGCCTAATTTGGCTTAGGCTACTCTAGCCTAGCCTTCTCTACTCTATCCTACATTAGACTACTCTAGCCTAACCTAGTCTACTCTATATTAGCCTAACCTAGCCTACCTCACCCTACCCTACACTACTCTAGCCTACCCTTCTCTAGCCAATCATAGCCTACTATTGCCTAACCTAGCTTACTCTTTCCTAGCCTGGTCTATTGTAGACTACCCTACCCTAACCTACTCTAACGTAGTCTAGCCTAGCCTACTCTATCCCACCCTAGTGAAGCCTACTCTAGTCTTGCCTAACTTACCTTAGCCTAACTTTCTCTAGCCTAGACTACTCCAACCTAGCCTATCTTAGTCTAATCTAGGTTGGCCTAACCTATCATGTTGTAGATTATCCTACTCTTTCCTAGCCTAACCTAGCCTACTCTAACCTACCCTAGCCTAGACTAGCCTAGCCTAATCTAGTCTTAAGTATACTGCCTAGCATACTCTAGCCTAGCTTTGCCTGACCTAATCTACTCTAGCTTGGATTAGCCTAAAATATCCTAGGCTACTCTAGCATAGCCTTCTTTAGCATAAAATATCCTAACGTACTTTAGGATAGCTTAGGCTCCTCAAAGCTAGCCTAGCCTACTCTAGCCTAGGTTAGCCTAGCATACCCTAGCCTACTCAAACATATTCTAGCTTGCACAAGCCTAACCTAGCCTAGGTTAGCCTAGCATATGCTGGCCTACCCTAACATAACCTACTATAAAATAACCTACTCTAGCCCAGCCTAGCCTAATCTACCCCCTAGATGATCCTAGCCTAACCTAGCCTAAATTGCCCAATTCTAGCCTAACCTAATTTAGCCTAGCCTAACCTAGCCTAATCAATCCCAATAGCTTATCCTACCCTAGCCTACCTTACTCTCTCATAGCCTACTCTAGACTAACCTAGCTTAGCCTACTCTATGGTATCCTATCCTAACCTAACCTACCTTAGCCTAGACTAATCTCACTTATAGTACTCTTGCCTAGTAGACTCTAGCCTAACCTACATCAGAGCCTAATCTATCCTAGCCTAACCTACTCTATCCTATACTAACCTACTCTACCCTAGCCTGGCCTACTTTGGCTTAGACTACTCTAGCCTAGCCTTCTTTACCCTATCCTACATCAGACTACTCTAGACTAGCTTATCCTAACCTAGCCTACCCTAGCCTCCACTATCCTACTCTATCCTAGTCTAGCCTATTATTTCCTAAACTAGCCTACTCCTAACTATCCTAGCATACTCTAGTCTCACCTAGCCTACCCTAGCCCAGCTTTCTGTAGCCGAAACTAGATTAGCCTACTCTATCCTAGCCTAGCCTAGCATATCCTAACCTTGCCTACTCTAACTTAACCTAGCCAAGACTAGACTAGCCTAGCCTACTTTAGCCTTGTGTACACTGCCTAGCATACTCTAGCCTTACTTAGCCTACTCTTATCCGACATAGACTAGCATGTCCTGACCTAGTATACTCTAGCTTGGCTTAGCCTAAAATATCCTAGGCTACTCTAGCATAGCCTACTCTAGAATAAAATAGCCTAACCTACTTTAACATAGCTTAGGCTACTCAAACCTAGCCTAGCCTACTCTAGGCTCGGTTAACAGAGCATATCCTAGCCTACTCTAACATAGTCTAGCCTACACAAGCCTAGCCTAACCTAGCATAGCCTAGGTTAGCCTAGCATATGCTAGCCTACTCTAACATATTGTAGTCTAAAATAACCTACTTTAGCCTAGCCTAGCCTAAATTGCCCAACTCTACCCTGGCCTAGCCTAGATTAAACTTCTCTAGCCTTACCTACTTTTGTCTAGCCTAACCTAGCCTACTCAAAGCTAGTATCTTAGATTACCCTAGCCTACCCAAATCTAGCATAACCTACTCTAGCCTAACCTATCTTAGGCTACTATATGGTATCATATCCTAAACTTAACCTACCTTAGTCTAGACTACTGTAGCTTAGAGTACTCTTGCCTAGCAGACTCTAACCTAACCCAAAGGTTAACATAATCTAGCCTATGCTAACCTACTCTAACCTAACCTAAACTAACCTACTCTACCCTAGCCCAACCAACTCTGGCTTAAACTACTCTAGCCTAGCCTTATCTACCTTATCCTACATCAAACTACTCTAGCCTAGCTTAGTCTACTCTCTCTTAGCCTAACCTAGCCTACCCTAGTGTACCCTTCCTTGCTCTAACCTAGCCTAGCCTACTATTGCCTAACCTAGCATAATCTTTCCTAACCTAGCCTACTCTAGACTAGCCTATCCTAGCTTAGCTTAGCCTACTATCTGTTAGCCTAGCCTAGCATAACGTATATTAGCCTATTTTATTGTAGCCTACTCTAGCCTACCCTAGCCTACCCTATCCTAGTCTACTCTAGGTTAGCCTACATAGCCTAGCCTAGCCTACTATTACCTAACCTATACTACTCTTTGCTAAGGTAGCCTACCCTTTCCTGTTCGAGCCTAACATAGTCTAGTCTAGCCTAGCCTACTCTAGTCTAGTCTAGCTTACTCTAGCCTACTTTGCTCTAGCCTAGACTACTCTATTCTTGACTACTCTAATGTAGCCTACTCTAGCCTTACCTAGCCTTGTCTTCTCTAGCCTAGCCCAACCTATTCTAAGCTAGCCTAGTCTACTCTACCCTAGCCTACTCTAGCCTAACCTATCCTAACCTAGCTTACTCTAGGTTATCCTAATTTACTCTAGCCTATTCTAGCCTAGCCTAGGCTACTCTAGCCTACTCTAGTCTAGCCTAACCTAGGCTAGCCTAACCTAGCCTACTCTAGCCTACCCTAGCCTAACCTAACCTAACCTTACCTAGCCTTGGCTAACCCAACCTAGCCTAGCCTAGCCCAGCCTAGCCCAGCCTAGCCTAACCTATCCTAGCCCACTCTAGCCTAACCTACTCTAGCCTACTATAACCTAACCTACTCTAGCCTAGCCTACTCTAGCCTAAACTACCCTACTCTAGCCTGGCCTACACTTGCTTACTCCAAACTACTCAAGCCTAGCCTAACCTAGCCTAACCTACCCTAATCTACTCTAACCTAGCCTAACATAGACAAACCTACTTTAACCTAACCTAGCCTAACCTACACTAGCCTAGCCTAACTTAGCATAGCCTAGCCAAATCAAGCCAAGCCTAATATAGCCTAGCCTAACCTACTTTGGCTTAACCTACTCTAGCCTGCTCTAGCTTAGCCTAACCTACTCTAGCCTAGCATAATGTAGGCTAACCTAGCCTAACCTACTCTCACCTAACCTAATCTAGCCTAGTCTAACATAGCCTAACCTAGTCCAACCTAGCATAGCCTAGCCTACTCTATCCTAGCCTAGCCTACTCTATCCTGGCCTAGCCTAGCCTATTCTAGCCTAACCTACTTTAGCCTAGCCTACTCTATCCTATCCTAGCCTAGCCTACTCTAGCCTAGCATAGCCTACTCTAAACTAACCTAACCTAACCAAGCCTAACCTAGCATAGTCTAGCCTAACCTAGCCTACTCTAACCTAGCATATTCTAGCCTAATCTACTCTATCCTACTCTAACCTAACCTACCCGAGTCTAGGCTACTCTAGCCTAACGTAGCCTACTCTAGCCTACTCCAACCTACTCTAGCCTAACCCACCCTACTCTACTCTAGCCTAACCTAGCCTAACATACTCTAGCCTAACTTAACCTAACCTGCTCTAGCCTAGCCTACTTTAGCCTACTCTAGCCTAGCATAACCTATTCTAGTCTAACCTACCCTAGCCTAAACTATGGTAGCTTAGCCTAACCTAGCCTAACCTACTCTAGCCTACCCTACCCTACTCTAGCCTAGCCTAGCCTAGTCTAGCTTACATTAGCCTAGCCTAGCCTAGCCTACTCTGGCCTAACCTAACCTAGCCTAGCGTAGCTTACTTTAGCCTTGACTAGCCTTTCCTAGCCTAGCGTAGCTTACTTTAGCCTTGACTAGCCTTTCCTAGCCTAGCCTAGCTTACTCTGGCCTAACCTAGCCTAGCCTAGCAATCTCTAGCCACGCCTACCCTAAGCTAGCCTAGCCTAACCTACTCTTGCCTAACCTATTCTAGCCTAGCATAACCTGGCCTAACCTAGCCTAACCTAGCCTCGCCTAACCTACTCTAGCCTAGTCCAACCTAGCCTTACCTAGCCTAACCTACCCTAGCCTACCCTAGCCTAGCGTAGCCTGACCTATTCTATCCTAACCTAGCCTAGCCTACTCTAGCCTAGCCTATTCTAGCCTAACCTATTCTATCATACTCTAACCTAACCCACTCTAGACTAGCCTAACCTAGCCTACTCTATTCTAGCCTACTTTAGCCTACTCCAACCTACTCTAGCCTAACCTAACCTAGCCTAACCCACCCTACTCTACTCTAGCCTAACATACTCTAGCCTAATCTAGCCTAACATACTCTAGTCTAATCTAGCCTAACATACTGTAGCCTAACCTAATTAGGCCTAGCCCAACATACTATAGCCTAGCCTACTTTAGCCTACTCTAGCCTAACCCATCCTAGCCTAAACAACTCTAGCTTAGCCTAACCTATTCTAACCTAGCATAACCTAGCCTAACGTACTCTAGCCTACCCTACTCTGGCCTAGCATACTTTAGCCTACTCTACTCTAGCTTAGCCTAGCCTACTCTAGCTTACTTTATCCTACTCTACTATTGCCTACTCTAGCTTACTTTATCCTACTCTACTATTGCCTACTCTAGCCTAACCTAGTCTATCCTAGCCTACTCTAGCCTATCGTAGCCTACTCTACCCTATCGTAGCCTACTCTAGCCTATCCTAGGCTAAAATAGCCTAGCCTAGCCTACTTTATCCTACTCTAGCCTAGCCTGGCCTACTCTAGGATACCCTAGCCTAAACTAGCCTAGCCTTAGCATACACTAGCCTAGCCTATCCTAGCCTAGCCTAGTCTAGCATAGCCTAATCTAGTCTAGCTCATACTACTCTAGCCTTGCCTAGCTTACTCTAGCCTACTCTAGCCTAGCCTAGCCTAGCCTACTCTAGCCTAGCCTAGCCTAGCCTAGCCTACACTACACTAGCCTACTCTAGCCTGCTCTACTCTAGGCTAACTT